>OZ023317.1:55838196-55958654 GCA_964007375.1 Ophion obscuratus
TCCTGTATCAACTCTAGATCCTCGAAACACCGACATACCATTACCGTATCCGCATCTCCACTTGAAACTGTGGCTACCGTGAATCTCGTCAACGCGCAATAACCAACCACGCACGGATTCGTACGAAGCTCCAAAAAGTTCGTACATCAAACTGACGTTCATTTTGCGGCAAAGTTAGCTAAAAATAGTTTTTCCACCGAGATAATTTTATTCGCGGCAAAATTGCCCGAGACTACGCTGTCTATGTGAGTACGATCGAACGATAACAGCGCGCGAGCGCGCACGACCGGCCCCGGCACGTGTGTCTCGTTCCATTTGCGCGCGCGCGTGTTCGAGCCAAAAGGAATTTGAAATTTGGACCAGATCAACGACGATCGGAAAACGTGACTTGTGCACCAAATGATTCTCCATATACACCGAGTGAGGAAACAACTATGAGCTACAAAAATATTTTCTAACCTCCCAGACTTTTCCTACAAAAGTTGCATAGTTCGAAGAGGGTCATCGAGTGGAGGGGCGCTCGAGATTTCAAGGTCACCGTCATTTTTTTAAATCTGACCACGATTTTCTTCAGAATTTTATCGAGGCACTTGAAATAAGTTCACACACCAAATTTCAAGATGATCGATCAAGATTTGGGATAAAAAAAATCGAAAAAAAGAAATTTCAATATTTTTAGCCTAGAATCGATTGAAAAAACGGTGCAAACACTTAGATATACTCCTATGAAAGATGCTCAAAGTGATGGCCACGACTTTCACCGCACGCTTCAAATCTGAATCGCATTGATTGTATTGTCTTATCAAGCACGTCAGTTGAATGCTCAATTTTTTTTTTAAATCAAAATTCTATTTCGAGAACAGCAGAATGAAAATAATCAAATTCCGAATACGAAATTTTATTTTTTCGATCGCTCCGGTAAACTTTTTTGTGCATCTCGTCATATAGAGAACAAATTATCAGAAACGCATTTCAAAATGTATAAATGGAATTTAATTCAATCGAGGCAAAGTTTTTTAGGGATGTTTCGTATTCGGAATTTCATTATCTTCATTCTGCTGAACTCAAAATGGAACTGGTTTTTTTTCTTCAGAATGCCGATTTAAGCACTTAAATATGCTTCACTTTTTCTCGAAGAGGACTCGAAAAACCATCAAGGAGGACATCACTGTGACGGGTAAAAAAAAACAATTTTCTTAAAGTATACATATTCATGAAAACGTGAAAAAAATGCTCAAGTTAAATACTGAAAGTGGGCCAATGTTACAGACGATTTAGTGAGAGCAGGTAGCGCGCAATGATTTACGTAAACTGAAACTTTCAATCGCGTTTTTCTCTAAATCACTTTTCTCGCCCTGGCTGGAATCGGAACTGTAGCGATAATTGTCGGATTCGGAATGAAAAAATAAAATCCGTTATTGCTGTAGCTATTGTTGTACTTCTGCGTTTTTTCAAATTTAGCATTTTAACCCTCCGTCGACACACTTATGTTTGTCCACGATTTCGACACACAGGGTCATTTTGACCCGGATTGTCAAAATGGATCAAAATTTGGTTTCGGTTTGTATTGAAAAAAAATGGGATATAAAATTAGTATAAGATTAGTGGACGAAAAAAAAATTGGAAAAAACTACTTTCTTTTGGCCTATCACAGTGGTGACCTCCCTCAAATATCATATTGTTCTCAGTTGCAAAACCTGGCTGTCAGAGCCGTGAAAAATACTTGGTCATCTTATAATCGTAACCCTGAATATATATATATATATATATATATATATATATATATATATATATATATATATATATATATATAATAAATAATATATATAATAAATAATATATGAGGCGTTCCATACCATTTCGAACGGTCAAAAAGTTGTCCAAGCTCAAAAAAATTGAAATTTTGTCAAATTATTTAATTATATTTAAAAAAAAACAGTGCAAATTTTTTCAAAATTTTTGTTTCGCATTTTCTCGAGTTTTTCAAAATTTCAAAATTTTCAAAATACAATCATATCTCGTGAGCATTTGATTTAACAGAAAAAGTTTAAGACAAAAACGTTGCAATTTTACATGAACTTTGTGAAGAAATTTTTATTGAGAATTCTTCGAGTTAATAAAATGCCCATTTTCACCAAAATTATACAAAAATATTTTTTTCGGTCGGTATGTCACTTTTGATTTTTCTCAAAAAATTCCAGAGAATACTCTGAAGTGTGTACAGTAACACTAATTTTTTTTAAAGTGGCTCGATTCGTTGTTCCGAAGCTGTGCTTTGTTTTATTATTAAGAGATATTTTTTTTAGACAAATCAATTATTATCAAAAATTATTCTCTCCCAAATTTTTCTCACATTTTTCAGGTAATAAACATCCATAACAGTAATAATTTTTTTGAGCTTAATCATAAATTATCGGTAAGGTATACAAAGTTAACCTTGCCATACAAAGTAACGTTCGTCGTCTAACATGAAAATTGTGATACAAAGTAACGTCGTCGTGCAATATGGAAAATTGTGATACAAAGTAACGTCGTCGTGCAATATAGACGTATTATTCGTTGATGTCATCATCAAAATAATTACTCATGTTTGTAACAAGGCACTCGAGAAACCACCAAGAAAATGGAAGGGGAATGTTGACAAACTGAAGGATGTGGAAGGCATTTGACGGCGCACATTACTTTGTGTGATAATGTTTATATTAGGCGGCTAACGATACTTTGTATCACATTTTCTATATTGCACGACGACGTTACTTTGTATCACAATTTTCATGTTGGACGACGAACGTTACTTTGTATGGCAAGGTTAACTTTGTACACCTTACCGATGATTTATGATTCAGCTCAAAAAATATTACTGTTATGGATGTTTATTACCTGAAAAATGTGAGAAAAATTTGGGAGAGAATAATTTTTAATACTAATTGATTTGTCTAAAAAAATAACTCATAATAATAAAACAAAGCAAAGCTTTGGAACAACGAATCGAGCCACTCTGAAAAAAATAGGTGTTACTGTACACACTTCAGAGTTTTTTCTGGAATTTTTTGAGAAAAATCGAAAGTGACATACCGACCGAAAATAAATATTTTTGTATAATTTTGGTGAAAATGGGCATTTTTTAAACTCGAAAAATTCAAAACAAACTTTTTTCACAAAGTTCGTGTAAAATTGCAACTTTTTTGTCTTAAACATTTCTCTGTTAAATCAAATGCTCACGAGATATAACGGTATTTTGAAAATTTTGAAATTTTGAAAAACTCGAGAAAATGCGATTAAAAAATTTTGAAAAAATTTACACTTTTTTTTCTTTCATGTAATTAAATAATTTGACAAAATTTCAATTTTTTAGAGAGTGGACAACTTTTTGACCGTTCGAAATGGTATGGATCACCTCATGTGTATAAAATATTTATATAAAATAAATAGTATATGTATAAAATATATGATATAAATGCGTGGATGTGGCCGGTAAGTATTACAGGTTCTCCACGCGGTCTCGCTCACCAAGAACGATCGATAAGCCACCACCAAGACTCGACAACCCAATTTCCTTGTGGTCCGTTCCCACACGCCGCTCCGCGCCATTCCGCGCGCCGCTCGACGCTGCTTTTCGGCTTCTACGTAGCTCCGGATTGGTGAACACCAATGAGACGTGTGTAATTATTCAAATGAGTTTACAAGCGATAAGCACGAGCCTCGAATATATATAGCCACCAAATTGCTCGGGTCGTCCTAAAGGCGTACCCGATATAAACGTGAACGTATTATATCGCGAAAATACTATTATGCATACGAATATATGCATACATATACCGGGTCGTCCTGCAACTATCAGCACCTTCGACATCTTCGAAACTATACCGAAACTATACCGTCTGATAGCCGCTGTTAAGACGAGTACAATGACCTACGATCCAAGGTCGTTCAAGGTCATCAGTGTCGCTTTCGTTTGTAAAAGGTGTTCGAAGTGACGAGCGTCGGTATGAAGGTGATACTGCAGTCTATTTATCGCCAATTCAGTCCCACGTCTTATAACTATATATGAGGTGTTCCACGTGAATCCGGTGGACTTTTTCGCTGACCCCTGCCAGTTCGATTTTTTAAATCTGATTCCATTGACTCTAAAAGACACTCCAATTTTTTTTACATTTTCCGAAACAACTCTTAGTAAAAAAAAAAAAATTTCTCCGAAAAAACGCCCTGATTTAAAAAACTGAAAAATTCCAAAAATGCGTGATTATATGTAAAAAATTTCAAGCTACTACCCGCAGTGGAAATTTGATTTTTTCTGTGCTTTCTGAGCGATTAACGTTAAACAAAATCCGGAAAATTGACCGCTAACTGTTCAAGGTCCGTGATTGTGATTTGGTTATTCAAAAATGGTCAAAAAGTTCAGGGTGGGTATCAAAATAATTAAGTATGCGCCCGAAGTAAGCGGTTTTTTAATTTTTCGTTTTTTTTAACGTTCATCGCTCAGAAAGCACAAAAAAAATCATACTCCCAATGCGGGTGATAGCTTGACATTTTGTCCACGTGAACACGCATTTTTGGAGTTTTTTTCATATTTTTAAATAGGGGCGCTTCTTTCGGAGAATTTTTTTTTTCATTGAGGGTTGTTTCAAAAAATGTAGAAAAATTCAGGGTGTCTTTTAGCGTCAATGGAATGAGTTTAAAAAAATGAATCGAACTGGCGGGGGTCAGGGAAAAAGTCCACTGGATTCACGTGGAATACCTCATATACTCTTTTTGTATGAACTTTGTAGCGATAGTTTTCTTTGTTTTCTATCGGGGTTGTCTATCTATCCATTTAACTCTCTCTCTCACTCTCGCCCTCTCTCTCTCTTTTTCTTGTAATTGAGAAATTATAACAAATAACAAATAAATTATAATTAAATAATAATAAATTGCATGAATAATAATAATAATAATAATAATAATAATAATAATAAATCTCTCTCTCTCTCTCTCTCTCTCTCTCTCTCTCTCTCTCTCTCTCTCTCTCTCTCTCTCCCGTGGCCCGCTCGCAGCAGCCCGTCCACTTCCGTCAATCGCGCTTGCACTCTTGCACTACTGCCATACTGCGCTCGCAGACCGGCCCTGTCGGGTTTTACTCGCCCCGTCGACCGGCTCTCACTCTCACAGCGAAGCCACGACGCCATCATACCCGTGTATTTATTTACATGCGCAATGCACATGTGATACGTCTTCGAGCCATAAACTGCGATTACTCGCGAACAATTCTGAAAGTTCAAATAAATCGCTCAATTCTTAGGCGAAGTGATGCAGTCGCAGCCGATAGGCCATTTTCAATGAGAAGATAACGTAAAAATCGGTAAAAATATCCATTTTCTTCTCTTGATCGTGTAACATTTTTTTTTGCACATTTGGTTGAAGAAAACCACTCAAACGTTGTCTCTTTTTCATCCGTATCTCGTTCATTCGTTTGTCACTCTTTCTCCATCCTTACTGAAGATTTGCAACTTAAATCCGCAGTAATTTGTTTCTTTTTAATAGATATTTATAATAAAGTGAATTTGAAAAATTAAAAAATTGAAATAAATAGATTTTGCTGCGCTCGAAGAAAGCACAAACTCCACGCAGTATAAAAAAAGATATTGATATTTTATTCCGCGATCGTCGTCGAAATCGAATAAACGATGTGTGTGCGCGGGACTAAAGAAATTCGACACTTGATGGATTGAACGATGATCGATGTATGACCCTCTTTGGGCGTATATCAATTTTTCGCCGAATTCGACGCAATTATTCCCTCGTTTTATTTTTTCCGTCCGACTATTCTCGTACCAGTTATTAGACTTTTAAAATCCACTGACATTGTATTCAATATGAGAGTGACTACGCCGAAATCCTGATTTAGCTCGTTCGCAGCGGTCCGACTTTTTCATCGACCTGTCGTTCAATAATTCCTTCGATTTTGCGAAGCGACAAGACATTTAGTATTTTTACGTCGTATCGTATAAACGTTCGGTATGTATTATAAATGGATATTATTCTTATTATTGTTATTATTAATATTAAAGATTATCATTATTATACATATTATTATCATTATAGATTATTATTGTTTCATATGATTATTATTATTATCAGTATTATCATTAATATCTTTCTCTCTCTCTCTCTCTCTCTCTCTCTCTCTCTCTCTCTCTCTCTCTCTCTCTCTCTCTCTCTCTCTCTCTCTTTTTTTCTCGTCTCTCTTTCATTCGGATTATTCTTTGTTTCCAAATTATTTTGTATGCTTATGTTTGCAATTCTTTTTTTTGCACGGAGCAAAAATTCACTAACAATATAAACAATATTTTAATAGTGGTACTATTATTTACGACAAATTGGAATTATAAACAAAAAATAATGTGAAAAAAAGTATAATTTCGCATACACTTTTTTTTTTAATTCGCTAAGGGAGAGACAAGAAAAATCGGGGGTAAATCGAGAGAGAAAAGAAAGAGGAAGACCGATAGGATAGGGGGAGGGAGAAGGAGAAGGAAAAGAGACGGATGAAGTGCCGCCTCGGTCGGATGACGTCACATCCGCTCAGCTTCGTGCCGCTGCCCCGACTGGCTTGCTCCCTTTTCCGCGGACGTTGACTATGCGCGCGTGTTCGCACACAGACCCATACACTTCGCAAAAACTTGGCCGCTTGTACAGCGATGCGAAGTGCATCACACGCTGCTGAATACCTCGAGCGTGTGCGAGGCAGCACATTCTCATTGAGAGATGAAAAAAAAAATAATAATAAAGCGTAAGCGGCCCGACGAAAGTTACTAGAGTGAGTCTCTCGCTCGTTGATCTTATATATATAATACGGAAAAAATAGAAGAAATAAACATACCGTATAATCCGGAGGAAAAAGATTTGCATAAAAAGAAGTACAGAAAAAAATGTTATGAAATAATTAAAGATCATTAAAATAAAGGTTATTCTGCATTCTTCTAAAGTAATTTGCTTTGTGCGTGTGCATTTTTTTCTCGTTATACTGCATGCTTCTTTTTTCAATTTTTTCTATGGTATTGAAATTTGCATCGTTGGACTGCAACGAAAATATATTTTCTTCGTATAGCCGTTTTTTTTAAATACATTTAGGCTACGGAAATTACTGAAATGTTTTCGAGGATCCCTTTTGAAAGTCTATAACTAAAACCTGCAAAATAAGATTATAGGTAATAAAAAAATTGAGAAATGAAGAAAATCGTGAAAAATTTTCGTTGCACTGCAACGATGAAAACTTCAGATCCATATTTTTCTTTTTGTATTATTCCTGTTTATTTTTATGTTTATGTGTGTGAATAGTGCTCTGTAAACTATAGGCTAGAAATCAAGTAACATAAGTAATATACAGGAATGAAGCAAAAACAGAATTGTAAGACTAATGCAAAAATGAGGATAAATAAGTTGGAATGTACGTAATGTATATATGTGCTGTGTATGGCCAATACTCGGAGCGGTGATCGCTTAGCCGTGCACTGGCTTAGCCAGTCAGCGGAAGACCAATACTTCTGAGGTCTTGGGACGTAGATACTTGAGTAAAATTCTGTGCGCAAGAGGATCAGAAGAATATGGGGCCGTCTATGCCGGTACGGGTTTTCCACAGTTTCCCCATACTCACAGCCAATGCGTATAGTGTAGCTTAAGACAGCTGTGGACGCAACGAAAATAGGTTTGATTAGCGAAATGCAGGTAGGCAGTGATAGGAAAGGCTTCAATTGGGGAGGGAACATAATACCCGCAAATGTACCTAAACGTTGGAACCTAGAAAATTAAAAATAACAAAACATAGATAAAATGAATTTACAGACATAAACCCGAACAAATATATATATATATATATATATATGTGTGTGTGAGTGTGTGTGTGTGTGTGTGTGTGTGTGTGTGTGTGTGTGTGTGTGTGTGTGTGTGTGTGCGTGTGTGTGTGTGAGTGTGTATCTTTTGCATACTATTCTTTACTATACTGAATTTTTTTTGCATGTAAACTTTTCTACGTATAGTACTGCACGTTGATTTTTGTATTTCTTTCGCAATTTTCGTATTATCCTTGCGTTTCTTCTCTTTTAGTAGTAGTAGTATCGAGTTTTATTTGCACAACTTTTTTGCAAAGTTTTTTACAAAATATGACAGTTTTACAAACGAATTTTTCACTTATTATCTACTCCCTACATTCCTACATTCCGCATTATTTTTACATTCTCCCTTTCTTCATTTATTCGTCCCCGTTGTCGATCTCTCCTCCTCCATGTTCCTTACTCATCTTTCTACATAATTCCTCTATTTCCCTAAAATACTCGCATATCCCTGTTTGAATTTTTCCTCCCAGCATATTTATGATTTCCCCCTTTACTGCCAAATCATCCATTCCTTCCATCCACTACTCTGCTTTCTTCCTTGCTTTCTCTGATACTAACTCCCTACCTTTTTTACATATCATTAGATGTTCCAATGTCTCATTTTTTTCTTTACATATCCTGCACCTCCAATCCTTTTCCCCTTTCTTTCCAGCCCTTCCTATGTTGCCACATCTTAGCCTCGCCCTTTTCTTCTCTTCTATTTTATTTTTGTGCATATATATTTCCCTATAAATAATGAGGCCAAAATTGACTCAAATTGAAACAATATACAGGAATAATACAAACGAAAAAAAGATCGCACGACTAGTACAAAAATAATAACACATCAATTGGAAATATATATATATATATATATATATATATATATATATATATATATATATATATATGAGGCGTTCCATACCATTTCGTTGTCCACTCTCAAGAAAATTGAAATTTTGTCAAATTATTTAATTGTATGAAACAAAAACAGTGTAATTTTTTTCAAAACTTTTGGATCGCATTTTATTGAGTTTTTCAAAACTTCAAAATTTTCAAAATACTGTTATATCTCGCGAGCATTTGATTTAACAGAAAAATGTTTAAGACAAAAAAGTTGCAATTTTGCATGAACTTTGCGAAAAAGTTTTGTTTTGAATTTTCCGAGTTTAAAAAATGCCCATTTTCACCAAAATTATACAAAAATATTTTTTTTCGTTCGGTATGTCACATTTTATTATTCTCAAAAAAATTCAGAAAATATTCTGAAGTGTGTGCAATAACACCTATTTTTTTCAGAGTGGCTCGATTCGTTGTTCCAAAGCTGTGCTTTGTTTTATAATTATGAGATATTTTTTTTAGACAAATCAATTATTATTAAAAATTAGCCTCCCAAATTCTTCTCACATTTTTCAGGTAATAAACATCCGTAACAGTGATAATTTTTTTGAGCTTAATCATAAATTACTCATGAATTAGTTTGTAACAAGGCACTCGAGAAACCACCAAGAAAATTCAAAGGAAGCATATGACTTCTCTGCTGGGCTCACACCGTGCAACCTAGTGTAAAAAAATCAAAACACACTGAGAAAAAATATCTCATAATTATAAAACAAAGCACAGCTTTGGAACAACGAATCGAGCCACTCTGAAAAAATAGGTGTTACTGTACACACTTCAGAGTATTTTCTAGAATTTTTCGAGATAAATAAAAAGTGACATACCGACCGAAAAAAAATATTTTTGTATAATTTTGATGAAAATGGGCATTTTTTAAACTCGAAAAATTCAAAATAAATTTTTTTCACAAAGTTCATGTAAAATTGCAACTTGTTTGTCTCAATCATTTTTCTGTTAAATCAAATGCTCACGAGATATAACGGTATTTTGAAAATTTTGAAATTTTGAAAAACTCGAAAAAAAGCGATCTAAAAATTTTGAAAAAAATTACACTGTTTTTTTTCATATAATTAAATAATTTGACAAAATTTCAATTTTTTTGAGAGTGTACAATTTTTTGACCGTTCGAAATGGTATGGAACGCCTCATATATATACACGCACACATAATTATACAGGGTGTCCCAGAACTGAATGCTTTCCCTGAAATGGGGGGTTGGAGGTGAAATTCTGAGTCGATTGATATAAGCATGTGTGGATCTCAGATGAACCCCTGAATTATTGTTAATTTTTGAAGGTGGGCCAATCAGGTGCGCCCGCCTTAAAAAATTAATAATAATTCAGATGTTGATCTGAGACCCACACATCCTTATATCAATCGACTCAGAATTCCACCCCCGGCCCCCCATTTCGGGGAACGCATTCAGTTCTCGGACACCCTGTACATTTATACAAATATAGAAAAATTCAGCAAGGTGAGATCCTTCCACTTTCATTGAAGACGAAAAAAAGAAGAAATGAAGAAAGAGACAAAGTGAAACGTAGGAAACAGGCCGAAGGACTGAATGAAACAAGACTAGGAAGAATAAGAGAAGAGGAACGACGATAGAGCAACGAGCTCGCGTCGATCGAGGCGCGATGGCTCGCTTCGGCTGGATTTTATTCGATGATCCTCGTCGAGAGCTCATCTCGCTCGTGGATTTGTAACGAGAGAAATCGACGAGGGCGAAACGGGGGGGGGGGGATGAAGCTCGAAGGCGATCGAGAATGATTGGCTTGTTTATCACTTGATAGAGTGCTCGAGTGTGAGAACCCTCTCTGCGGGGGAAAGTAAAGAAAGAACGACACAGGGAGAATAGGAGGGGGACGAAATGGATGGACGAATAGACAGATACATTTGTCACGCTTCACTTATACTATGGATAAATTTATTGTACGTCAGAAGCATAATCAATAAGTCTATACATAGCTAATCTATAGATAAATTTATTATGGCTTGGGAGATGGGTGGATGGATAGATGAACACACACACACACACACACACACACACACACACACACACACACACACACACACATTGTATAGCTGTCTCTCCTCGTCTATGATTGCACGTTCCACACAGCCAACTATTAGTGCATGCCATTGCCATTGAACGATCGCGGTGTATGCAGGACGAGTATAAAAAAATACAGGGGAGCACGGTACAGACTCGAAGATGAAGAGGAACACCTAATTTGCTAAAATACAGGTTAGTCCCCCTTTTTCTCTCTCTCTCTCTCTCTCTCTCTCTCTCTCTCTCTCTCTCTTCCACACACATACACGCACGCGCAAGTGTAGCAGACCTTACAGCAACGTTACGGCTACAGTGAGTAGGTGTGTGTGTGTACATATATATATATACATATATATATATATGTAAAGGGTGTCTCAAAATGACCTGAAATTTTTATTTATTAATAAAACGTATTATTTGTTTGAAAAATGCAAATATTTAAATTGCAATATAAGATACAAACATGGAGGTTATGTATGGAACAAGATTCGATAAATGGTGCGATAAATGCAAAACAATGTAGTTATTGCAGACGAAGTTTTCTGGTCGTGTTATCTAGCGCCGCGGCGATGTGAATGCCATCAAGATCGGGCGATTCGACTCCATTGGACTTCTTCGTATAGGGTTTTCTGAAAGGAAAAGTGTATGTCAACGATTCACGGACCATTCTGGGGCTCAAGGAAGCAAGTGAACGCACCATCGATGAAATTGACGAGGCGGACATTGATCGGATATTATGTTCCACACATAACCTCCATGATTGTAGGTTATATTAAAATAAAAATATACGTACTTTTCAAAGAAATAATACGTTTTTTTAAATAAATTTAAATGTCAGGTCATTTTGAGACACCTTGTATAAAGATATATGTATAAAGCATACAACGAACGTATTTCGTTTCTTCATCGGTACTTTCGAATTCTTTCCCGCACCCTCTCTCTCTCTCTCTCACTCTCTCTCTCTCTCTCTCTCTCTCTCTCTCTCTCTCTCTCTCTCTCTCTCTCTCTCTCTCTCTCTCTCTCTCTCTCTCTCTCTCTCTCTCTCACACGCTTCCTCTTATGTGTTTCCATTTTTGAGTTTCGGAGTTTTTAGGAACCACGATAAGTTTATTAAAAAATAATAACTATAAAAATAATGATAATCATACTGATAATCATCATGATTGATCTTTATATGTCAAACTGCTTATCTATCTTTTTATCCTTTTATCTATGTATATATCCATAATAATTTAATGAATAATTCATTCATAATAGTCATGATAATAACAATTATATTTATCCATGTATTCGCCTATTCGATCTCCGTAGACAGAATAAATAAATAGAATATATGAATAATAATAATAATGGGTCATCGTTTTTTATCTAACCATCTATTCATTACGTTAGTTGAAAAAGATGATTCATTAGTATAACTAGATTATCAATAAAATGATTATGGACAGATAAATGCATCGATAAATCGATGATAGATAAATAGTTTCATTTATAGACATGATTTATGACTTTATTATAGTTGCAGTTATCATTATTATTATTGTTGTTGTTATTTTGTCAATAAAATTAATACGGTTCTCAAAAAATGGTTAAGTAACTATGTATCTATGCATCTGTCCTTCGGTCTGCTCGAGTGTCTATTCATCTATGTATTTATCTACCCGTCCATGGAGGTAGACCCGTCCCTATTTAATTCGTACGTTTTTTTTTTCGATTTGCGTCTTCCACTATTGCTATTTTCGATTTATCTGCTTGAGGTCTTGTTTGGTTTTGTTTGGGTCTATTTTTATACCTTTGTATATATATTCTTCGTATGAAAAACGAGTATCGCGTGTCAGAGGACATATTGGTCCTAGATGATGCTAATGATGCTAATCTGAACTCTAGTTTTTCTTTCATTCGGCGTACATAAAAAAGGCCCAGTGCGCCCTATTCATTTAGCGTACGATTGGACGATCGACGATTCGAATGTTTACCGGCCGCACACGGAAGAGACCGGTACGAGAGCTTGCAGTGTGGTCTCGGTTGTGATGACAACCGTTGCGCTCACTCGAGCATCGGATGACGACGTTCGTGTTTGCGACGTGCACGTTGTACGCTACGCTCGATCGGCTCGTCCAATACCGATCGATCGTGAAACACCGAGTGACGACACACCGTGAAGAATTTAAACGCTGCTGAGGAAGAAGAAGCGCAGCGCGGATGAGGGACAGAAGAGGGACAGATAATGGACAACGGGCAATCTTAATGTCTGTTATCTCAATGATGTGATGGATCACCGCTTCACGGCGGATCGCCCAGCTGCGGATGCACGTCATTTCATTGCTGCCACTTCTGGAGCCTGGTGAGATCGACGTTTGGATTGCTGCTGAACTTTTGTGACATGGTACAAATATTGCACTAGTTCCGATACCGGCATTAGACCAACAGCATGTTGAACCGACCTGACGATGCTGGTAAGTTACTAAAATGACGTTACTAAAATGACGTCTCGATGCTCGTGAAAATCCGAGCCTAAGAGTGTAGAAAGTTTACAGTCGTTTGTCATATTGGAAGTTCTCATCAGGAATCAGCCGGGTCACGGAGATCCACGTGTGAGAGAAACTGGAACGAGTTTCATGTCGGATTGAACAACTGGCTCGCGACAAGGCATGAAATATTAATGGAATCTTGTTTCTTCTTTTTTCTGACGCGTTTTTTTTCTTCCCATTCTGATGTATCGCACAGCCGCTCCAATTTGCCGGTGTATCGCGAGTCTTCGCGTTCCCATGGCTCATATAGTTGGGGTGAGAACGCGGATAATGCGCCGCACTGCATCACACTCTTCCATACGAGCGATGCACATATACACTTTTTAATTGGCCGTGTCAAGACGGAGAGCGATCTTATCAATTGTATACGTACGAGCCGGTCTCAAGGACGCCATGCCGAGCGTGCAAGTGGGTACGACACAAGGCTTGGAATATTAAAAAAAATAAAAGGAAGACGTTACGGTAATTGGCGAGTTGCAAGTATAAGCCTGCGGTCGTTTTCGTTATCGTGACTGTTACAAGTCATACTGGTGGATCAACGATGATCGATGGAACTTTATATCCCGGTGCGGAAGTTCGGAAATGAAGTGGATCATCTGTTAGTACGCGTAATAGTAACCGCTGGAAGTTTTATAAGGTGTCTGTAAGGTAGGGTAGCACGTTGTAGGAATGTTAGGGAACCACTAGATTTGGGTGACTAGAGGTGTCCTATGATCCCTTTGGGATTCCTTAGAGGAAGTTCGGCAATTAAGTGGATGATCTGTTACTACTTGTTACAGTAAACGCTGTAGGTTTTATAAGGTGTCTGTAAGGTTGGGTAGCACGTTGTAGGAATGTTAGGGAACCACTTGATTTGGGTAACTGGAGGTGTTCCATGATCCCTTTAGGATTCCTTAGAGCCAGTAAAGGTTTGCTGTGATCCCTTGCTCACTACAGATTCCTCAAGATTCCTAGGCTTGCGGAACCCCCATATACTATGTTAGATTGCTTACGAACTTTATAGAACAACTAAATGTGAAATCCTAGACATTTATGGAGTCATATAAATTCATAGAACATTCATAAGATTCCTGATTTTAGAGAACATTTATATGTTCTGTAAGATTGCTTAGGAGCCTTATAAAACATCTAGATACGAAATCTTAGGGACTCCCGAGAGCCACTAAAGGTTTGCACAGATTCTTTGCACACTACAGATTCTTGACGTTAGGGAACCCTTGGATGTTTTACAAGATTGCTTAGAAACCTTACAGACCACAGATATGAAAGTCTCATATGGAGATGGTGGCTCTATGAATCGCAGAGATTCATAGAGCCACCGGTAGTTTGCAAAAACTCCTCGGCCACTGGCAATTTCTTAACGTTCCTAATCTTAAAGACCTCAATGGATGTTTTTGTGAAACATCTACATATGGAATCTTCCACAACATCTTTCATTCATTGGCAACTGACCCTATAGAAACATCTAAGATTTCAGTATTGAACCATTAGGGGTTCCCTAGTATTAGGAATCTCAAAGAAACCCTGGTGACTGTAGGAAATCTGTGAGGAATCTTGGAGAACCTGTAGTGACAATAGGCATTGAGGGAAACATCTATTGGCCACTTCCAATGATTCCCCAATCTCTAGATAGCTTAAACTACTATAGAACTTGAATAATGGCAAAATGAAAAGTAAGTAAACGTGATTGCCTTGATAACAGTATTAAAGGTAAGTGTTATTGTCGAAGAATTAATTGACCAATATTTAAATTGGAATATAACGCGGACGTGGTGTTTCGCGCCGACTGTCATATCCAGGCCTTTGCTGATGCCCGAGTCGCGTTCTACCATGCCAGACGCCTATCATTAAAAGGATCGTATAGCAACGGAGAACAGAGAGAGACGCAGAGCACTACTTGGTTGAGAAAAAGCGAGAGCCAGGACAACATGGCGTGTTGTTACATTCGAGGAAGCCATTGCCGCGAATCATAATTCCTCGGGCAAAGGGTTAGAACACACACACACACACAGAGAGAAAGAGAGAGAGAGAGAGAGAGGCTCTCTAGTTTCCCAAGAGCTCTCAGTTTCGCTGTTGTAACTGCTGATGAGTACTTTTGCATCTCCGAGCTTCGTCGGCTTATCGCACCCTTACAATAGCTCTAAGCTCTCTCTCTCTCTCTCTCTCTCTCTCTCTCTCTCTCTCTCTCTCTCTCTCTCTCTCTCTCTCTCTCTCTCTCTCCCGCAGATTGGACTACAACAATTACATCTTTCCCGACAGGGAGTAAATTTTTCCTGCAATTCCAAGATGTGGAGGCCATCTCTGCTTTTTCGTTTCTCTTTAACTGCCTGTCAAACACCATCAAAGGAGCAATGATTGCAAATATTATGGCAAAAACGGACCTAAGGCTTTTTATGTGATGAGTTGAAACTGCTGTTTTTAAATATCTGAGTAAGTGGTCTGACGGGGTCGGGATATTAGGATACCACCACTCGATCGCTAAATTAATGTGTACGAGCTAGTAATCTTCAAACAACAGCGTTGATTCGTATTGTCTTCGAAGAATATGATCAAGCATCAATTGCGTTGTTCATGTTTGAAACCTGATTGATTCATCACTGATGATTCAGACTTGGTATTACAATCTTCAAAAACGACACAGAAAAATACAACATTTTGGATGTCCTCGTTAATTTGGATGAGCCCGATCATCTGTACCAATCGCTCGGTCTTCCGGGTACAAAACCTGCGAACTTTCGAGCTTTGTCGATTGTCCAAGAGATACCAACTCTTCGCTAGGGGCCATTTTTTACCCAATATTCCGCCACGTTTCGTTTTTCAGAGACAATCCAAATTACACGCTGGATTGAAAGAGCAGGAAAAATTACACGTGTGTGTGTGTACGAGAAAGGAGCGATTCATCTCCAGCCTATTATTCGCATCGAACACCCCGTACTTTCTATCCTAAGCTAGTCATATGTAGCCCCGGTTCCCCGCCCAGCCCCCGCACCAATTTCTAATCGTGACTTCATATCTCGCTTAATCTCGGCTAATTATAGATTGTGTATAGCTGTCTAATGACGAGAGACTCTACCGGGGGGCTCTCTTTCCGCTCGGACTCCTTCGTATATATAGATATAGTAACGCGCCTCATTCAATGCATTCGAAACAAGAGATCGCGGCCGAGATATTTTTTCTATGGGTAAAGTCATGGAGAATAAATTATAATGTGCGGGGTATGAATTTAGCTCTTGTTTTTTTTTCGTTCCTTTCGTTCTAGGTTTCGGTCGTCTTGCAACGAGGATACACACATGTGTGTTTTAGTGTGTGTGTATGCTCGTATCCACATTTTTTAACGCGCCTGCAATGGCAAAGTGGGGTGTACATTGCACAGCGAGAATTCTCTCAGCGCTCATCTCGACATCTTCGGGATGCCCGTTGGGAGAAAGTGGATGTATAAACGGGCCGATCAAGGAGGCACGATCAAGGAGGCACGATCTCCTCTCTCGGGTTTGCGGTCGACCCAAGCTATCCCCCTATCGCTTCTGCTCTCTTTCTCCCTCTCCGTCTACACTGAGAACTTGGCATCATGCTGATCAAGCGATCAATACCCGTCCCTCGCACTTCACGGTCTCGCCTGCCGTTAATATCGGCTATCGAAGGATCAGCGGAAATTTTGGGCGCTGGTTGGCTCACGAAAGAAGTGGCTTTCAGCGAGACAAAATGGTCTGGCTCTAAGCCAATGATCATGTGGTAGTATCGGAATGATCACACAGTAGGTGGAGCAATCAACTTTTCTGAATAAGATGAATTTTGTCGTCATATAGATTAGGCTGGATTGTGTTTTGTAGGCGTATATAGGTAACGATGGCATCAATAATTGGACTATAAATAATTGAGGCAACTCATAGTCATGGATTGCCCTATCCCGCGGTAATGCGACCAATCGTTTTTGGCAAGCCCAATAATCTGAGTTGCTTCGCCGCAATATCTTGAACATTCTAATTTAGTATATAAATAACGATGGTATCCAATATTCGGACTGGCAACTATACCTGACTGAGGAAACTCGTAGTCACGGGTTGCCCCAACTCGCCGTAATCTGACCAATTGCCTTCAATTAGCCCAATACCATCTGGATGAACGGGCGAACATGCCATGAATCACCTAATTTCAGTTGGCTAAGTTGAGTAGTTCAGGTGACAGTAAAAGCGCATACGTGAAGATCAGAAAACGTTCACCTGAGGATAAAGAGCGACTTACCTATTTTACCGTTGGGGCTGTAGGGATCGTAGCTTCCGGAGCTCATGGGACTCGCGTAACCGTTGTTATTGGGCGTGGGTTGTTGGGGTTGAGGCTGCGTTATCGGTGTCGAATGGGCCATTGGGGGTTGCTGTTGTTGTTGTTGCTGCTGCTGCTGCTGCTGTTGTTGTTGTTGTTGTTGTTGTTGTTGTTGTTGTTGTTGTTGCGGCAGTTGCAGCGTTTGCACAGGGGCTTGTGGCGCGGACTGTTGGGGCGGCTGTTGTTGCGGTGGCTGTGGTTGTTGTTGGGACTGAGACTGTTGTTGCTGTTGTTGCTGTTGCTGCTGTTGTTGCTGTTGTGGCTGCTGCTGCTGCTGCTGTTGTTGTTGTTGTTGTTGTTGTTGTTGCTGCTGTTGTTGTTGTTGTTGTTGCTGCTGCTGTTGGGCAGTGGTCAACTGCTGTTGGGGAGTTGTGTACACGAGATGTTGAGTAGGTAGGGGACCTTGTGGCGAGCTTGGGCTGTTGGGTGCAAGCCAGTCGTCGGGTCTCGGGCGTTTGTTGCTGCTCGCTATGCCGGCAAAGAGGCCACTGCCGGGCCCGACTGGCCCCGTGACCGCAGTCGCGGAAGTCGTAGCTCTGTGCTGTCCTTCCGGTGTTTCGGCCTTTATCAATGCCACCGCAGTTGGACCACCGCCAAGCGTAGGACCTTCGGAGGTGTCCATGCTCGACGGCGGACTCATCCTGGACGAGGGCGCGAGCGCAAGTCCCGTTACCCCACCGATCGCCCCCCCCATGTCGCCACTGGGCGTCGTCGTCGTCGTCGCCGTCCCGGGTACACCGCCCCGCGACGCCTCATTGTAACGCACCGTAACGTTGCTGCTCACCAGGCTCGTCACCGTGACCCGCGTTCTGCCGACCTTGATGGAAACTGTCGAGGGTGAAGCACCACTTGCAGCTCCACGCATATTGTCGAGGATGACGTCGTCACCGTCGGGCACAGTCTCATGTACCCGATCTACTACGCACATTCAAGAGCTCGATGTATCGCTGCTTTTATCTTCACGATTCTCGCTCGTCGACGCTTGCCACCCGTGTTGCTGATCCCCCTGACCGATCTATCACCGCTATCACCACGACCACCACCGGTGCGACGACTGACGATGATCGGGCATGAAACAAAACCCGTGGACATCCAATCGTAACGAATCACCATTGATGCTCTGTTCTTGGGCCCGCGTTCGCTCTTTGCGAAAGCCTCTGCGTGAGGCTGTTGCGCGATCCCTGTTGCGTCTGAGAAGGGCCGAGGAAAACGAGATCTACGACACGTGTGCCTCCTCCCCTTCTTCTGCTATTCTTCTTTTATCCAAAATTGTAGGCCTCTTGGGAAAGAAGAGCGATGATCGCCAATTCCATTGGTGAGAATGTACCACTGACGGGCCTAGATTTCAGGGATTCATCGTTGCAAGCGTAGCAGACCTTTGACGATCGAACCACGGCTTTTTCCATCATGTGCTCTCCGACGAGTTACTTCCGGTTGTCCTTGTCTCCAGCGGCCCTGACCCTAATACCGTCGCGCGTCGCGTCTAGTTACCCTCACCGTCGACACTCTGTCGTCCACAATTCGTTGCCTTGACGCAACCGCGACACCACTGCAATTAATTGCCGGAACGGTGCCCACCACTGGTACTCCCGTTCTCTTCGTTACTTCTTAAACCCCTTCGATTATCACTGAACTCCGATACTTTTACGCTCTTTGGACATGTGGCACGTCATATATGCATATATGTTTCTGCATAGAGATATATATATACATATGGATATAAACATAACTTATTTATGCCCGTATATTCGACAACTAAATTCGATCACTGCTAAATCCACGTAGGCACAGCGTCTGTACTCGATACTTGTACTGTTATTTCGGAAAAAAGCTCCACGACCGTTTTTTTTTTGTTTATCCACACCGGTTACCCAGGTGTTACCATTCGTTTTTCACACACGCGCACGCAGACACACAAACACACGCAGGCACGCGCGCACACACACACACACACGCACACACACACACACACACACACACACACACCGATACACAACACACAGTTTCCCACTTATCGACGTCGGACTTTTGATCGCCAAAAAAATAAAGTCTCCACCGTCTCTTTGGATGAGGCGAAGTCTCTCTCTGCCTTGTCTTTGCACTGGAGGTTTCCTTGGTTCACACTTTTGTATTACACTCTCTATTTATCACGCGCCCCTCATCGCTAACGTTATGATTAATCGTCGATTTGTTTATATTCCAAGTATAGGCATCATTCGCGTGGGCGTTTGAGTGGCTGCGTTGCCATCCCGATGGCACACGATGATCTCCCAAAGCTGTCGTCCTGAGGTATCTGCAACATATCCAAGACAAGCCGGCAATTCAATAACTCCGCTGTTCTCCGGAATGCAACGCCATGCTAAGCGTACCAAAACTACGAACGCTCTCGCGATCACGCTTTACAATATCGATAGTATGAATGGAACAAAAAAAAAAAAAAAGATATCGCGGAACGACTGTACCAAGCGGACGGAATCCGTCAACACAAGCTAATACACTGTATCAACTGGCGGTACAGTGTGTATAAATATATATCTATTTTCATATATATATATACATATATAGGAGAGAGTGAGAGAGATCCGCGCGCAGGTACCTGGTACCGTGACGCAGTTGCCGAAACTGCCGGACTCTCAAGGCCCCCTCTTCCGTGGGAGAGTGGGCCCGGGAGGAAGGAGGGGGCGGGCAAGGAGGGCCCGAGAATTCGGCGGCGGAGGCAAGAGACTCGAGGAGATAGAGACGGAAGGAGTGAAACGCGCGGCACGAGGAGGCCAAGCCAGAAGGAGCGAAGGGAAAGAGGAACGCGCTCGTGTCCCGCTGACTTTCTACGTAGTCGAGAGAGACGAGAACGAGCGCGCGGATCGGCCAAAAAAAATGAGCGTAAACCCCCCCTCCTCGCTCTTCCTGTCAGCTCTCGAAACTCTCTTGTTTACTTGGACCCACCTGAAGAGGAAGAGAGAACGAGTTGTCGAGGCTCCATGGAGCCATGTTCCCGTGGCTCTTAAAAATGCCCAAACTTTCTTGATTGTTAGTGTAGTACGTCTTGCTGAGAAAAGAAAATGCCCATGAGGAAAGAGTTTCAGGGGGGAAGAGACTCTGTTGGTGTGCAAAGTAAAGTTTGGTTCATGAAAATTGCTCGTAAATCTGATAATGCTTTGGGCACTGCGGAAAAACTGCAGTACTGATTTTTCGATCCTAGAATGGTGGCGTACGGAATTTGTATTGGTGTACCAAATTCCAGGATGGCAGAGACACCACTACGCCACATGTAGGTTTATGGGAATTTCAAGACGACCTACCCAGCCCAGTAGACCTATCAGCACAACCCAGTATGAACGGGCTCCCAGATGTCTTTGGGAAAACATTGGAAATCAACCAATACCACGGTAAACCGTAACCGAAAAGCTCAGGAAACGAGCTTCCGGTTGAGTTGATTTGCAATCCAAGAGCAACTCGACGTAGCCACCACAGAAACATGGCAATTAGCCATGGCGTTGGATGACGAAAAAGCTGAGAAAAGCTGCTAAGTCATGCAGGTAATCGTTGATAATTTTGAATTTGAATAATGGGGTATTCCATCGTGTATGTCGCAGGGCTGGCATCTGACGGTGGTAAAAGCCAACGCAGCATCAGAGAAGGCAGGGTGTTGAATTTTCTAATCGTGTCATTTCGTATTTAAAAGTATACAGAAAATCTATCGGTCAGCGCAGATCCTATTCCGTGCGCAGAAGCTATGCCCAATGCTGTCAAGGCTGTTCTACGGAAGACAGCACAAAAGAAGCTGTCCATCAACTCGGTTACCAATTTTGTGGAAGAGACATGCGCCATTCAGCGTTCTTTGCTCGATTATGCTCGAGGCTGGCCGAACCACAGCCAAGAAATAACTTTGTAGAAGCTTTACAAGAAGGTGAGTAGGTGTGTGAAACATTGAAATACCGACGGGGATAACCTTGTGGGGCTTGGTGTCGCGGAGAGATCCATGTGAGCCATCATGGACGAAGTGGCAACGTGTATTCAAAGTGAATACATGCAAGTAAGAGCACACGCGGCGAACTGTGAATTCGAGACGCAAATTCTGATCACGAAGACCTCTCTCTCTCTCGTCGGTGTCGGCACTTCGCCTGTCGACGTCGCGTCCGGTTCCTGACACCTTAACCACAGTAACAACTAACTCTGGTTCCTCTCCATGATACGCACACCCCAATGCCACAACGATGTTTCGTACCCTAACTTGTTCTACCGTCTCTCTCTCTCTCTCTCTCTCTCTCTCTCTCTCTCTCTCTCTCTCTCTCTCTCTCTCTCTCTCTCCTCTCTCTCTCTCCTCTCTCTCTCTCCCTCTCTCTCTCTCTCTCTCTCTGCTCACTTCCCGTCCATTCAACTAAAGTTGGACGCGTGCTACTCGAGTCCTCTTTGACGTTCGTTGTCTCTTGGCATCGTCCGCTATGACGCAACGATGAAACAATCTCCACAAATGCCGCGGTAAATGTACTAAAATACCGCGGCCGAGTGATCGCAATTGTGTTAGGAAAGTTTACAACAAGGATGTCGAGATCAGCGTGCCGTAAGCGGCCATTTTACTAATAGAGGTTGCATTCAACTCGGCAATGTTCCGTCCAACAGTTCCACACCAACTGAGCAGTAGTTGCCACGCTTCATTTCACTCAGGTTTGGAAGAAACATCAGCGCGATAAATGCATAT
Organism: Ophion obscuratus; assembly: GCA_964007375.1. Lineage (NCBI taxonomy): Eukaryota > Metazoa > Arthropoda > Insecta > Hymenoptera > Ichneumonidae > Ophion > Ophion obscuratus. Next base: position 55,860,550 of record OZ023317.1, read on the forward strand.
TATCATCTCGATCAATCGTCTGGATTGGCATTAAATACATGGCACTCAGGCAGGATACTCCTGAGAGGGTCCTTTTGCAGCAGGTTTTACGTGTGATAATGCGCGGAACGTAGAATCTGGAACAAGCCGATGGATATGACATAGGGTTAACTGATTAATTGAGCAGGTCCGCAACAGCCCGTGCATAAGCGGAACATTGCTTGTGATCGTTGGGGTGCAATTATCCTCGTGTCTTCCATGTACACGTGAGTGGTACAGGGTCAAATGCAAAGCGAGAACTCGGCTGTACGTGACAGCTCAGGGTTTGACCATGAACGAGAACTTCCAGTAGCCATTAGTTCTAGATCTAATGACAGGGAAAGGGCGGGCAACAGTGGCATATTGTCATGATGTATCGGTAGAAATGGTACTGAAAAATAGCATTGCTGGTGACGTTCTTGAATACAACGTGGCATTGCATCATAGACACGTTTTAATAACGGAAGGTCAATGGATTGAATACAGAGCATAACTCTTCCTCGCCTCTCGGGCTTTCACTACCTTCGATCCTTTTTCGACGAGTCTTGCCTCTTGTTTCCCTGGTATTCCGGACCTCGGTCCATCTCATTGGCCTCTCGTCTGCGAGGAGTTAGCGGCCGCCCCCATCCGTATCGTCTAGTGGGTGATGCCGTTTACGTTCCCGCACTGGAAAGCGAGCCCGAAAGCCTAACCCTTGACACTACGTAACCCTGACCAACCCTACTATCGTATCAACCTCTTATACATACAAGAAAGTCGACCGCCAACTCTTCTTCTTTTACCCTTCCTCTCGCGTACCAGCCAGTCGCACCCTACGACTTTCACGCGCTTTTATTTCGCCGCTGGGTCAATAATCCGCCTTGACTTCATCATCTAATTTATCTTAGGTTGCAAAGACACCTGTCTTGCTCTGTTGGGCTCATGGCTTCTCAATTTCTCGGGTCTTTTATGGACCTCATAGTTTCGGATTGTTCTTTCTTTCCAACTTTTTCAGCACTCGTCAAGTTCAGGATGTCCAATCAGCTCTGATCCAATTTAGGGTCTCAATTCATTGCAGCTTGTAATTCGCATGCAATTGTTTATTTCGCTGTGACGAGTTTGAGCCATTGGCCGATCGATGCAAGGAGTTATTTGGGTTAAGAAGAAATGCTTCGCTTGAGCAACTGAATATCTGTATATGAGGATGACCAGCACATACGTAAAGACGTACGCGATCTGGTGAAATTCAACGAAAATGTAGAGCTCCGCAAAAACAGGGTGGCAAATTTCCCTCGTATGTATCTTTTACGGCATCCTCGCTCTGTCCCGTTACAAGTTGACCCAACCCAGCCAGCGCAATCACGTGATGACAAGCGACTCCCCGCCAGTCACCGGCACTCGTGACGCATACGTTTGACCCAGAAGAGACGGGGGATAATCTGCAGGACCGAGGAAGCCATGCACGAAATCGAGTCCAATCGAGGCAATCCTCCTCCTCCGTTCATCCCAGCTATATCGGCAATCCGTTATGTAAACAGCGCTGTTACTGACTGAGTTGCGGACGGCGGCGCGTTAACAAATTTCCATATCGATCAAACTGTTTACTGCGTATGTGTCTTCAAGATTTCACTCGACGATGAACGACGGTGGGAAATTTAGCTGCCATGGTTCACGAACATCTTTATTGCTCTTTTTCTTTCGATTCTTTCTCCGACTGGCGTACTCGTTTCCATCAAACTATCGTTAAAAATTTAGGTATGGATGTTGCTCGCTGACCGAACTCACCTACGTGTTTACCGTCATCGATCTAGCGTAATATTCAGATCCGCCATGTACACGTTGTTCATTCCATTTGATCTGGACGAATAAAACTCACGCGTCTGGAACACTGATGTACACCAGACTGCTCAACGTCACCCTCAATGATCGCGGGCCGTTAGACAATGGAAAGTAAAATCATCTCGTGCGTTTGCAGTCGTCACCGAAGAGCATCATCAGAATGCAATTCTTGTTGGTTGTTACACTTAGGCACTCTCATCGGACGACGCAGATTGAAAACATTGAAGGCGAGGTCGATCATCAATATTTTTTTTGCAACAACGAGCAACAAAGAGGAGGATAACCTTTCGCGCCGTAACTATATTCAGCTATAATGGACAAATGAAGCATGTTGGTGTAACGAAGCAACACCCCAATGCCCACATATACGCCTGACTATAGATATCACGCATGGGAATTTTATCCCCTTCTCATGATGCTTCACGCAACTGCCTCACGCTGTAACGGCTTTCCGCGTGTCTCATCTGCGTGGCTGAACGGCGAAAGCTTGGCTATGCGTAAGAGCGACCATATTGCGTGTGGTGCTATCTCGGTGCAGTTCTCTATCCTCCGCTCATGTTACATCGATGATCAACGAGCCGCGATCTTCCGTGTTCGGTCCACGTACCGTAACTGGCTTTGAGGGCGTGATCAAGAGGACAACTAAGCTTCAATTTTGGGCACTGTATGATGGATGTTTTGCAAAAAAAAATCCCGCGGCACGTTCCGACCATCCAAAGTGACTGCTTGTTGGCGTTGCAGATGAACTTTAGCAAGGTTATAGCTGGGCGAGAACATCTCAGAGCTCAACCTACTGCAATAAGTTCAGATCTCATCGAAACCATTCCAAAGTAGGGTTGTGGGTAAACACAGGGAGGATGACGGAGCCACCACACCGGCTCGTTCGAAGTAAACAGGAAAATGGAGAACTTTCCACATCAACGGGCACTCACGTTGAATAACTATTCAGCTGTGAGCTTTTTTTGGATGACGCGGCCTGCTACTTCCCAAGCTGGCGCCAAGCAAACCCAAACAAATGCAAACAAGCTGACCCCTGCGTAATTGTGAATCTACAACGCCAGCTAATGGAATACAGCTATTCGCCATCTCGATCTTTATTTATCAGACGCTCGCAAGGGGAACTTAAAATCCATGAGATGAGTGTCCTTTTATCCTGTTATCTTGCTGTCGTCGCTGCCACTCAAAACTCCAAGCCTGAGTGAAGCAAAGCCGGGTTGTTCCACATGTAGGCCCGTGTATCCTGCCTGAAACAATGGCGATGCCAAACGGTAGCTGGGAAGATAGACATGCATGGAACACCCAGCAGATGTTGTCATACGGGAATAAGGGAAATTCGCGCTACCGCGATGCGCATAGCGATAGTGGAAGGTTGGAATTCAGCTGCTCCTATTAGGGTCGAACGAGAGAGCCAAGTTTGAGCAGTAGAATTTCACGGGGGATCCAGACAGGATCAATACGACCGTGGCCGTGCCGAGTAATCTCTCGCGAAGAGGCGCCAACCTCATACCGCGAGATAAGCACAACCGTCTCCGTGTGAAGAGCTCACCAACACCGAACAAGACGAAATACAGCAATGTTACAGCCCGCAACTTGCCTACTGATAGTTTCTGTACCTATAAATGGCGGGGTTGGAGGGAGGAGAGTTATTCAATACCACCAACAAAACGGTGGCCAGCAACCTATCAGTGGCAGTGTCGAAGTAAACGCTCGTGAACCACGACGAGCTGCTGGTGTCCCTACATGCAATCGCCAACCCCTTTCAACCACCAGGATCGAGGCCAGAGTAGCATTGATGCTGGCAGCCAGGTCACTTTGCAGCGTCAAGGGGACGCCCAGCATCACGCGCACGGCAGAACCTGGCTGGCGGAGCCTTGCGCGCATCAGCAACCCGCCGCAAGAGCCACCAAGCGTGCGATCCTGGCTCCCATTTTCTCTCCCCCCCTCTCTCTCTCTGTATCTTCGCGCGTATGCTAGGGTGGATGGGAAAACGTGAAATCGAGTTCATCCCCAGGGCCAGGGTCTCGTCCCTGCACGAGCTCGGCGGAAAGCATGGCGGGCAGGAGCCTGCGCATCGTGGAACAGCCCCACGGATCGAGCAAGAGAGAGGGAGGGCATCTAGGTCAATGCCTGCTTCGCTTTCAGGCTGCGCACAGCCTTCGACGAACGAAATTCAAGGGGCGATCATGAAGTTCTCGTAGCCCGCTGATCGTCTCCTTCAGTGACCAAAAGCTATGTCGCAATCGGTTAGGATCTCAACTGCCTTCATACCACACCTCATCGTTGGCATTGAAAACTAGGGCGTTCGGTTGGTTGCCACTCATAAAGACTTTTTTTTCGTCAATTATGTCATCGTGTTTTTGTTGCCGTTGCATGATGAGTTGCGCACTGGCTGAAACGTTCCATTGTTGCACGGGGGCTGGTAACCGAGTTTGTCGTACATACCATACTGAAACTCATCCGGTCTCTCGACTGTTGGAAACTGGGACATTAAATCGATCCTGTACCCCGACCGCACGAACACAATCTTCTTGCTAGTCTGCTAGGTCATACCCATTTGCCCGAACACTCGGAGGCAACCCAACGTCCTGGTACAAGACCTCTTGCAGCACTTGCCAAGAAGTGTGCGGGTCGTGTCCCCAGCATGACTGCACGTTAGTTGCGGATTATCCATGTTCTAGCCGAGCATCAAAAACTCAACGATTGAGTTTCCATTGGCAATTGATAGGCTGGGTGGACCGCCGATTATCAACCGGTAAAGCTTCCTCGGTGCCAAAATTCTGCTTCCGGGAGACATTATAGCTGAACAATAGCGATAACAGCGAAAACAATACTGCTGCATCGACTCGAATACCATTGGCTTTTGGAATACCAAGGACTTTGCCAAAACAAAGACAGCTCGTACCATCCGGAAATTGAATGGTAGAACAAGGTGGGAGGACTCTGAACGTGGCAATTCGGAGGTCGCATGTGGCGCTACGAGTCTTCCTAATAAAAATCCAATCCCCATTTAGCAAGAGGAAAAATTGGAGAAGGAAGACGAGGAGTGGGTGGCGCGACTTCCGAGGCCATCCTCTTTTTGGGGAATCGCTTGTACGAGGGTGGGGTGAAAAGTTTCCGGCCTGACCAAGAAAAACGATGTGGAAAAATTTTTTTTTGCTTTATTTTTCAAAATAATCTCCATCAACACTGATACATTTCTCATAACAGTGTTCTAATTTAGTTATACCAGTTTTAAACGTAGATTCGTCAAGGTCCTGAAAATACTGATTTGCAGCTTCGATAACTTCTTCGTTGCTCTTAAATCTTTTTCCGCCAAGCCATTTTTTGAGGTTAGGAAACAGGTAATAGTCGCTGGGGGTTAAGTCTGGAGAGTAGGGAGGATGCGGCATCAATTGAAACTTCAATTCGTGGATTTTGGACATGGCAACATTCGACGAATGCGCTGGTGCATTATCGTGATGAAACAAAACTTTTTTCTTCGTCGAATGAGGTCGTTTAATTTGCACCTCGTGCTTCAAACGTTGCAATAACTCTGCGTAGTATTGACCAGTGATAGTCTTACCCTTTTCAAGGTAATCAATCTATGTAATTCCTCTCGCATCCCAAAAAACAGTAGCCATAACCTTGTTTGCCGATAAAATTGTTTTTGCCTTCTTTGGGGTTGGTTCCCCTTTTCCAACCCACTGTTTTGACTGTTCTTTATTTTCAGGAGTGTAGTGGTGGACCCATGTCTCATCAACAGTTATGAATCGACGCAAAAATTCGTTTGGATTACACCTATACAGCGCCAAATTGTCGGTAGAAATGGTTTTTCGAAGCAGTTTTTGGTCGAGCGTTAGCAAACGCGGCAACCACCTTGCACACAGCTTTTCCATGTTCAAATGGTTGTGCAAAATATTTCGCACACGTTCAGCTGACATCCTACAGGTCTCAGCTATCTCATGCACTTTCAACCTGCGGTCTTCCAACACTATTTTATGGATTTTTTCAATCATCTCTGAAGTTGTGACTTCAACGAGCCGTCTTGAGCGAGGCTCGTCAGAGGTGCTCACACGACCCATTTTAAATTCAGAAACCCACTGCTTAATAGTTGAATATGATGGGGAGGAGTCTCCTAGTGCTGAATCCATCTCTTCTTTTATTTGTTTTCGTGTAAAACCTTTCAAATGGAAGTATTTGATGACAGCACGTCTTTCAAATTTTTCCGTTTTTACGAAGACAACGGAAGCGTCTCGCGCAATGTGCTCTCAAACGCAAACTAATGTAGCGATTGGGCTGAAACTGTACATACAAGCTCGGTAGGAATGGTACTGTAGGACGCCGCTCCAAAACTAGACCCAGTGGCACCATCTCTTGGTCAGGCCGGAAACTTTTCACCCCACCCTCGTACATTCGATTGCACCGTCTGCCATACCACGTCCCTCCACTTATCCGATATACGTTTCCTATACATACGTAAATGTGGATTTGCGTCTAGGTTGGATGTCTAGGTTTGCCATACGGGTGCAGGGATGCACACGAATGCAGACTCGCAAGAGTGGCACGTTTCAACCGGGGGTGCATGCGCCCTGCAACTGGGGCATATCCACCTTCAACTGCGGCCCCCTCACCCCTTCGCCCGAGAATATCCAAGTGTCTCTCGCCTACCCCCAACCCTCTTTATCCGTGTGCAACTACATACGTGTTGATGCATAAATAGTCATGTACCTGTCTTTGCGTAACGGGCTCATGGATTTACACGTTTATGTTCGTGTGCGGCCGCGTCGGCGACGTCGATGGCCGTAGAGCCTGGAGGGTGCGGAGCAGACCGTTTCAAAGCGGCTTACCAATACACGGTAACATCGGGGCGCGCATTGCACATAGACACCCTTGGTTGAGTTGGAGTTGAGGGTACGCCGGGAGGGCTCACTCGGCTGTGGTTCAATCCCGGCTGGCCAGTCACGATAGACTCGGAGGGGTGGCTACCCTCGAACCCTGTCAATGCACCACCAAGCAGCCCCGTCGGCGAAGCTCGTCGACCCAATTCATGGTACAAGGCTATACCCGCGCCAACGAGCCGCCCCGATTATATATATCGATGTATCCGTTATACCCTGTGTCCCGAAATTCAACCCGCAACACCCAAGCCGTGTTTGGAGTGCGGTCGATCAATGATGAGCGTCACGCTGAGCTTCGCTTTTCTTTGGATTCGTTTTCATAAATATCACGATTAAAACGAAGACTATCTTTTAAGGGGTTACCCCCACTTGCGATTTTGAAAAAATCGATTTTTTTTATTGCATTTTTTCGAAGTATAAGTATCTGAGAATATGTCCTGAAAATTTCAAGTCGATCCGAACAAAATTGACTGAGATATGAGCGTTGAAAGAGAAGAATCCGTTGTGTAAACGACCGGCTAATTGAAACTTTAAACGCGTTTTTCTCAAAATGGCATTTCTGAAGTCGGTGACCAAGATTACTCGAACACTAATGAACCGATCTTCTTGAAATTTTGCAGGCTTATTTAATACATAAAAATGTAGTCTTTAATCGTTGGATTTTTTTTTCGAAAAAAAATGGCCGTTTTATAGCCAAAAAACGGCCGTTTTTTTTCGTTAAAATCGAACCATTAACTTTGACTGTCCGCCATTTTGTGAAAAATGAATATTTTTTAAAATTCTTCGATTAAAGACTAGTTTATACTTATATTTGACTAAATCCATCCGCATTTTTTTTTTTTCAGATGATCCACTTCGCCGCAATGTTGGTCACCGCAAACCGTGTATATAAAAAAATTATTTCATTGACGGCCATTTGCCACTGAACAATGTAATATCTTTCAATAAATAAATTACTGAAAGTTCTTCAAGATGTGTTCTTTAATATGGTATATTGATCGATTAAAAAAAGTTTTGTAGTTTTCTTTAAAAAAAATCATGAAAAAGGCCTTTTTATTTGCGCTACAAGTGGGGGTATCGCCTTAATGGTGGACTACTGCCGTTCCGCCCCACAATTAGCGCGCTAGCCGATGCGCCGCTGAACGGTCACCCATCCGAGTATCGGTCCAGGCCGATTTTTACTACACGAAAAATCGCCGCAGCCGTGCACTGCTGTTACTCGTTGCTTCTCTTGTCAAAAATACTCCACGTTATTTACGCTATCCTAAAAAAACGTGGCGTTTTCCTTTCTTTCCTTTCGTTTCACACGAAAAGCAGAAGTTCGACGCGTTTCTATTTCCAAACTCGGGACGGTATAAATTATGGCTTTTCTCTACATCGTGACTTCTGTCTTGTACTTTTCGTCGTGGAGAATCGGTACGTACGATGCGCGCGGAAAATGTGTATTTCGGTGTCTCGCGGAGTTCGTACGCATCACGGCATCACTTTTCACGGATATATTAATAATAATAATAATAATAATAATAATAATAATAATAATAATAGCTTATAACAGAGTAGCGGCGTGTATATTCGCATTTTATGATTAATGCAATGCGTTAAGCGCGAAAAGCTGAACGCGAGCCAAGATATTTCGTTAGTTGCTGTGCTGTTTACCATGAGAAGGGGGTAGGCGAGGCCGGGGGAGGCAAAAGGAGTGAGGAAGAAAGTACGAGATGAGCGAACGGGAATGTCGAGTGAAAAAGCGTGTACGGAAAATATATGAAAAGTGATGTTCACGAAAAGTGTCCGTTTTGGCGTCGCGACGGACCAGAGCGCGTTGACGCGATTACATATAGATATGTATGCAAAAAGGTTAGTTTGAACCCGTTATATCAATCTAATATTGAGTATCAGCACTTCTAGCCGATTTTGAGGATGGTCCTTGATGTTGTTTAAACGGATCGTTGACTTTGGGAGCGGGCGATCCCCAAAGTAGAATGTCTTCATAATCATCAATATGTGTGTGTGTGTGTGTGTGTGTGTGTGTGTGTGTGTGCGCGTGCGCGCGCGTGTGTGTGCATGTGCGTGTGTGTGAGTGTGTGTGTGTGTGTGTGTGTGTGTGTGTGTGTGTGTGTGTGTGTGTGTGTGTGTGTGCATGTGCGTGTGTGTGTGCGTGCGTGTGTGTGAGTATGTGTGTGTGCGCGTGTGTGCGTGTGCGTGTGTGTATGTGTGCGTGCGCGCGTGTGTGTGTGTGTGCGTGCGTGCGTGTATGCGCGTGTGCGTGTGTGTGCGCATGTGTGCGCGTGTGTGTGTGTGCGTGTGCGTGCGTGTGTTTGTGTGTGTATGTGTGTGTATGCGTGCGTGTGCGTGTGCGCGTTTGTGTGTGTGTGTGTGTGCGTGTGTGTGTGTATGTGCGTGTGTGCGTGTATGCGTATGTGTGTGTGCGCGCGTGTGTGCGTGTGTGCGTGTGCGCGCGTGTGTGCGTGTGCGCGTGTGCGTGCGTGCGTGTGCGCGTGTGTGCGTGCATGCGTGCGTGCGTGCGTGTGTGTGTTTGCGTGTGTGCGTGTGCGCGTGTGCGTGCGTGAGTGCGTGCGTGCGTGCGTGTGTGTGTGTCTATGCGTGTGTGTGCGTGTGTGTGTGTGCGTGTGTGCGTGTGCGCGTGTGCGTGCGTGCGTGCGTGCGCGCGCACGCGTGTGTGTGTGTGCGTGCGTGTGCGTGTGTGTGTGTGCGTGTGTGCGTGTGCGTGCGTGCGTGCGTGCGTACGTGCGTGCGTGCGTGCATGCGTGCGTGCGTGTGTGTGTGTGTGTGTGTGTGTGTGTGTGTGTGTGCGTGCGTGCGTGCGTGCGTGCGTGCGTGCATGTGTGCGTGTGCGTGCGTGCGTGCGTGCGTGTGTGTGTGTGTGTAGTTAATTCTCATGAATTTTGCGAGACCATCAATTTTCCCGGGGATGACGACGGCGAATGCACCGAATTCAGCTCGCGGCTATGAGTCTGCGGCTTATAAGCGCTAAATCACTCGAGAGCCGCATAAACATGCCAAAAATATCTACATCGCCGAGATAAGCGAGTAGCAAAGAGAGATCGGGAGGAAAAGAGAGAAGAGGCACGCAGCAGCGAGGAAGAATTTTGGACCGAAGGTTTGGAGTGTTGCGAAGCGAATGGGGAAAAATGAAAACAGCCGAGAAAAACCGAGCGAACTCGGTCGTTGAAAAGTAATTTAGAGGAGCAATAGATTGAGCAAAAAGTGCATGGTTCAAAGAGGTGCTCACCGTGAGAAGAAAATTGAGAGTTAAGGGGGAAAAAGGCCTTCAATATATATATATATACAGGGTGTCCCATTTTAATCTTACACCTGAATTTTTTCGAAAAATATTGCTCGGACGAACTATTGTGTGGAACAAAACTTCTAGGGATTGAAGGGGGACCTTTGAAAAAAATTTATTTGAGGAGCCAAAATTCAAAATGGCGACGTTACAAAGGCTGACATGTTTTTTTCAAACGGAAACATAACTTTTTTTTATTGCCAAAAAATTTGTCAGCTGAAAACTAAAAACTTTTGTTGAAAAAAACACAAATATGTTCAATGGAGATTAAACTTCCTATCGTTACTATTGCGTTCTGTTCAATCGATAAAAAATTTATCTATTATTGTTATTGTCGTTGATATCATTGTGCCAATTTTCAATAAATTATTTTCTATATCGAATTGTTATTATCGATGAAAAGGTCGAGCCTTTCACCCGTGAAGATGAAAAGTTTTGGCTTAAAAAAAAATGAAAAATCGCGAACGCACCCTCAACCAGAATTCTCTCGGAGACACGCACACAACTATTAACTACGATCATTGACGTTGAAGTTCCAGCTTGACTCGCGATTATTTTCCGCCCAAGAAGCTGAGCTAATAAGCCAAAAAATTGGTCCAAGAGGGATAATAAAAACACTCGAAATGAGACTGGAAAAAAGGATTGCACGCGGGTGCAAAAATAGGGAACGACGAAAACGAATAAGGAGGCGAAAAACCATTTTTTTGTTTGTTTTTGCGTCTGCCCAAAGGCTCGACGCGTTTTTCAAGGTCGTCCGTAAATAAAATGTTCCTTCTATTTCTCGCGGCACGGTTTTCTCGCTCTTATTCTCCGGTAACAGAATTCTAGAGATGGAACTTGTGTTCTCCAAGGCTCCCCTTTTAGTCTGGTAACACATTTCTCTCGCTCTCTCTTTCTCTCTCGGTAGCGCTCTTTGCGCAATCATCTCGGTTCTCTCGACAAGACGAAGACGAGACAAGAGCAATGGACGTCGTAAGCTCGACGGAGACCTCGAATATACATATGCGCTGAAGTGCCCAGAGAGAGAGAGAGAGAGAGAGAGAGAGAGAGAGAGAGAGAGAGAGAGAGAGAGAGAGAGAGAGAGAGAGAGAGAGAGAGAGAGAGAGAGAGAGAGGTGCTACAGAAGGCCAACAGTAAAAGTAAAGATATATCTTGGTATCGTGTAGTCTTCACTCCACTGACCTGCACAGCGTACATTCTCCCGCAATATACATATATAAATATATATATACATGCATAGACACACACACATGGTATATATATATATATATACACTTCGCACAAAAATTTAGGGAGCAAGAAAAAAATCCAAATTTTTGGGGGATTTTCAACAGGCTGTAACTCATACAAAAATGGTCGTACAGCAAAAAAAAAAGCAAATTGTAGCACTAAGTGTCTAGTTTTCGGATCTGAGTTTGAAAATTTTTTGTTTGAAAATATTTTTCGAGTAATCATAAGAAAACCACCAAAAAAAAATGTTCGAAATTTGTTTGGTTTTTTTTTTCGACTTAACCTCTATATGGACCGGATAGCTTGTTTATTCAGCTTTAATTTGGTTTTTTAAAAATCTCGATACGAGCATTTCTCGCTGAGATATCGGTGTTTGAATGGAAAAAGATCATTTTGTCTTTGATTACCAATATCTCAACAACCAATGATCGCACAAAAATTTTGAGGTTGGTTTCAAAAACTTGAATAAATTCTCTACAAGGATTGGCAATTGAATTTTGAAAAAAAAAAAATTTTTAAAATCATTTCATGAATTAGAAAAAGCGACCAAAAAAGGGCTTTTTGTGGTTTTTTGGAAAATCAAGCGCCCAATCAAAAATATTGCGGAAACCACTAATGTTAAGTGTGCCTTTTACTGTTCAATATACCCACAAAAACCCTACGAAGTTTCAATTTAATCCAGCCAACCGTTTTTTTTTCCTACTTGATCGAATTTTTGAAAAAATTAAAGGAGCAAGAATTTCGCTCTGAAAATGTCATAATTTTTATCAAATATGAAAAAAAAAAAAAAAGAAAAAAATTCATTTTTCTCTCAATTCTGTATTAGTGACTTGGAAAATTTAAGAAAAAAAAAAATCGAAAATTTTTGAAAAAAAAATTCCAAAATTTAAAAAAAAAAATTTTTTTTTAATTTTTTTTTCAATTGGCCCTAAATTAAAGAAATGTAGCGACTCACTTTCTCACCGATTTTCCTCTTCCGCACTTTAATTTTCCTAGTCACAAATTAATTGAATAAATTAAAAGTTGATACCCCCAAGGCAAGTCGAATATTCGTTCTACGAATATTGGGACAATCATTTTTTTGTGCGAATTTAAACAGTGCCTAAAAAAAAAACAGTTTTTCTTAAAACTAACCTGCTTCCTTGGTAATCGAGCCAATCAACAGTTTTTCTCAAAACTACCGTATTTTTTAATTTTTAGAAAAGCAAATTAACTGAGTTTTTGCAAGCTTTAGTTTTGTAAGGATCACGAGGATTTGTTGCACGACGACGACCTTGGCCAACTCGTCGTTGATAATCACCGGTTTCCAAATACCGATTGTATGCGCGAGATACGACAGATGAACTAATGTCCATACGATCCCCGACTTGTCGGTAATTGTACCCTTCTTCCACTAGAGTCACTATCTGAGCGACTTGTGGCGCGGATAAATGCCGCCTAGGCATTATGAAAAAAATAAAAAGAAAACTAAAGCTTGCAAAAACTCAGTTAATTTGCTTTTCTAAAAATTAAAAAATACGGTAGTTTTGAGAAAAACTGTTGATTGGCTCGATTACCAAGAAAGCAGGTTAGTTTTAAGAAAAACTGTTTTTTTTTAGACACTGTTTAAATTCGCACAAAAAAATTATTGTCCCAATATTCGTAGAACGAATATTCGACTTGCCTTGGGGGTATCAACTTTTAATTTATTCAATTAATTTGTGACTAGGAAAATTAAAGTGCGGAAGAGGAAAATCGGTGAGATAGTGAGTCGCTACATTTCTTTAATTTAGGGCCAATTGAAAAAAAAATTAAAAAAAAAAAAAATTTCAAAAATTTTGGAATTTTTTTTTCTTAAATTTTCCAAGTCACTAACACAGAATTGAGAGAAAAATGAAAAAAATTTTTTTTTTTTCATTTTTGATAAAAATTATGACATTTTCAGAGCGAAATTCTTGCTCCTTTAATTTTTTCAAAAATTCGATCAAGTGGGAAAAAAAACGGTTGGCTGGATTAAATTGAAACTTCGTAGGGTTTTTGTGGGTATATTGAACAGTAAAAGGCACACTTAACATTAGTGGTTTCCGCAATATTTTTGATTGAGCGCTTGATTTTCCAAAAAACCACAAAAAGCCCTTTTTTGGTCGCTTTTTCAAATTCATGTAATGGTTGAAAAAAATTTTTTTTTTCAAAATTCAATTGCCAATCCTTGTAGAGAATTTATTCAAGTTTTTGAAACCAACCTCAAAATTTCTGTGCGATCATTGGTTGCTGAGATATTGGTAATCAAAGACAAAATGATCTTTTTCCATTCAAACACCGATATCTCAGCGAGAAATGCTCGTATCGAGATTTTTAAAAAACCACATTAAAGCTGAATAAACAAGCTATCCGGTCCATATAGAGGTTAAGTTGAAAAAAAAAATTCCACGTCCGTAGATTAAAAAAAAAAACCAAAAAAATTTCGAACATTTTTTTTTCGGTGGTTTTCTTATGATTACTCGAAAAAAAATTTCAAAAAAAAAATTTTCAAACTCAGATCCGAAAACTAGACACTTAGAGCTACAATTTGCTTTTTTTTTTGCTGTACGACCATTTTTGTATGAGTTACAGCCTGTTGAAAATCCCCCAAAAATTTGGATTTTTTTCTTGCTCCCTAAATTTTTGTGCTAAGTGTATATATATACACACATTATGATGGAACAAATTTGGGCTCTATTTTTTTCCCTTTTTCTCACCATGCAATTATCTTCTTTAAGGGGTCTTCTCACTTTAAACGTTAAAAAAGGCTATTTTGATGAATTTTTTTGATAGGTTTATATCATAGATATTCACATAACAGTTGTTACACTTGATAAATACACTTTCGAAATACATGAACATTTTTCTTTTATTTATCTAAGTCACTATTTATAGACGAAAATTGTAGATAAAAAAATGTCCTAAAAAAATTGTTAGTCTGCATTGTTGATGAAATCTCGGAGATGGATCATCCGAAACAAAAAAATCAAGCGGTTTTAGATTCAGTATGTTAATGACTATAGCGCATATTAAGAAATTTTTGATATATGCAAAAATAACAAAACGGCGGACATTTTTCGAAAAAACGTGTTTTTTCACCGTTTTTGGACAAAAAATTGTAAATACTTATCAAAATTTTTAAAAAATTCTTGATATGCGCTATAGCTATAGTTGTGAAGTATATTTGGTTACAATTTCATAAGGATCGGTTCGGCAGTTTCGAAGATTTTATCAACAAGCCGTCGAAAAACTTTGTTTCGAGAAAAATGCGTTTAAAGTTTGGTTGGGTTAAATAAATGTATTTAAAAAAATGTTTGATGTATTTCGAAAGTGTATTTATTAAGTGTAACAACTTTTATATCAATGTCTAGAATATAAACCTATAAAAAAAATTATGAAAATAGCCTTTTCTAAAGGCTATTTTAAAGTCTAGAGTGAGAAGACCCCTTAAAGAAAAAAAAATTTCGCGAAAGCTGCGAGCGGCCGAAAAATATTTAGAGGTCGATCGAGCCTCCCAAAAATTCAAATTTTCATTAAAAAATCGTTTTTTTATTCGTCCACTTTTCGCCCATGAATTTTACGCTTTATAATTTTTAAATTAACCTCGCGAAAGCTCTAGCCGGCCAATGAATATTTAGTGGTCACTCAAGAGTTTAAAAAATTCCAGTTTTCGCCAATTTCAATTTACTATTGTCACTCATAAATTTGACGCTTTGTAAAATTTTCAAAACAATTGATCCTTTTTTCTTTAGAAACAGATTTTTCAAATTTACCTCTCTCTTCTACCCCAAGAATTATAATCATTGTTCTCATAAAATGATTCTTTAAAGCTCTTGTCCGTGAACAAATTTATAGGTCGTTTTGTTCCTAAAATGGAAAAGGCAGCTGTGACGAGCGACGCCATAATACAATAATACATAATAACACATATCGTCTAATTGCTGTTTGTTACTAATTATTATAATAAATTATTCAGAAAATGCAACACTTCGCTGTTTATTTTGTTTTTATGCTACAAGGAATTATAGTGCATGCGAGATTTATTTTCTGGCGGAAATTGTAAATCTTGAAAACCTAAAGCGACCACTAAATATTCATTGGCCGAATAAAGCTTTCACGAGGGTAACGGGTAAGGCCACTGTAGCGGGGAAAAAAATAAGTATATTTTGGGAATTTTTTTTAGCGGGATAATGGAATAAATAAAAATTCTGGAAGAGGTCCTCCATTGGACATATTATAAACTGTATAAACTATTTTTTTTTCAAAGTGATACAAAACAAAATAGCGGCTGCACAGCTTTTCTTCGACGAAGCCTTTTTTTCATAGGCGCGCGGCCCGATCAATGGCACCTGCAATTTTTAATTTACAGTGAATTAATTTTTTTTCGGTTATATATGTGAATAGCTAAGAAGTAGGATTTTTTTTTATATATCGATTTTTGCAAAAAACAACGCGTTTTTGCAATGAAAGTTCAAAATTCTCAAAAAACAGCGTCCGAAAATTGTTTATAAAAAAAAACTATGTATTATATCGGAAAAACCCTACGTACTTCTATGCAGAATATAATTGTGAAAATACAGTTAAAATTTCAAGTCAATAGGTCAAGTTCAACTTTCAAATCAAATTTGTTGCAGTTATGAGTCCGGCCGACTTGAAAAATGTAGTTTCGAGAGAAACGCGTTTAAAGTTTTTGGTACGGATTGCATCGGACTGAGGGGCTGCGCCAAAATTCAAAATAGAAGTATTTAGACATTTTTCCCCCCTTAATCCTTTGAGTATGTAATTTTTGAGATATTAAGGCGTCTTTTAAGGATAAAAAATCAATTTTTTCACATTTCTACAGTGGCCTTACGCCTTAATTAAAAAATAATATAATAATATAATATAATATCAAATATCGATGTAAATCAATATAAATATATGTGAAAAAAGCCAAAAAATAATATAATAGTATCGTAATGATATTGCATTGTTTATTCTCTACTGCTATAGAATAATTATAATATTACTATGTAACAATCATATATCGCATAATATATTACTCAAATATTATTATAATTATTATATACTGTTTCTCCTTTTATCTATACTGCACGTATTTATCGATACTACACGTACGATAAAATCGTAACAAATTCGTATCAGTGGAGCGAATATTTTTTTTTTATAAGACTAAATGTCCTGTTTATTAACAATACAGAGGCCAAAAGGTCAAGTTTTTAAAGTTTCGTCTGTCTCTGTTGAAATTTCAATCCAAATTGAAAAGAAAACGCTGCGGCTAGCCGTCCGGTTATCGGATGAATAAGCGTATGTTATTCGTCCGGATAGCGGCTCAGTTCACGCCATATTTCCACGTACATATTATTGTGATTCATGTCAGCTAGTATCTGGACGAATAACTGGATTTCTGAATAATTTGATCTTCACGAATTGTCCGCATAGAATGTGTTAAATTGTTAAACAATCTATCTGAACGAATAATTTACACGTATTCGTCCGAATAAAATTTTTATAATTTATTTGGGTTTGTTTGAGTTTGTTTGGGTTTGTTTGAGTTTGCCCAAACAAACCCTAACAAACCCTAACAAAACCAAACAAACCCTAACAAAACCAAACAAACCCTAAGAAAACCAAACAAACCCTAACAAAACCAAACAAACCCTAACAAAACCAAACAAACCCAAACAAACCCAAACAAACTCAAACAAACCCAAATAAATTATAAAAATTTTATTCGGACGAATACGTGTAAATTATTCGTTCAGATAGATTGTTTAACAATTTAACACATTCTATGCGGACAATTCGTGAGGATCAAATTATTCAGAAATCCATTTATTCGTCCAGATACTAGCTGACATGAATCACAATAATATGTACGTGGAAATACGGCGTGAACTGAGCCGCTATCCGGACGAATAACATACGCTTATCCATCCGATATCCGGACGGGCAGACACTCCGAAAAAAAAACTTCAGAACGTGTGAATCGTAACGCATAAAGTACCATGAAAAATTCAATCGACTTTGATCTAAACCGTTTAGGTTACATTTCATCAACAAAAATTTCGTCACTCGGTTAGAAATGAATTGCAGCCGCGGAGTATGAAATTCCTTCGTATATTGAATCGATTTGAATCTAATTAATTAAATGTAGATTCGATTAAACAAGATGTTGCAATTGTGAAACGCATCGGACGTGAACTATTGAATTCCATGAAAGTGCGATTGATTTTAACATATTCGCGGCATTATTTACTGTGAGAGAATTAACGTTTTCGAAAACCAAAAACAATATGTTTTCCTCGGATAAATTTTGTCGGCTTTATGCGCGGCCTTGACCCGCCGCGCTTACTCGACACAATTTTACAATTCCCTCGACTAACCATACGAACCGCCGCTTTGTCAGCACGGTCGTTCGTCACAATTTATTCCGGTATGGAAAAGTATGGAATAAATTTTTCCTTTCCGCGAACCGCAGATTCGTCGTTCGATTTCGATTATACTCGACCACTTCGATCTGTTGCCATATAGGCAATCAAGTTATTTCGTGTTTTTTACCTGTCATATCCACCGAGCCAAACAAACCTCCATGTACGATAATAATAATTATTATTATTATGATTGATATTATTAAAAAAAATAATGATGATGATGATGTAAAACATAATAAAAATGAACAATAATTTTAGTAACATTTAAAAAAAGATACTAATAATAACAATCTTATAATAATAATTCGGAAAATATTTGTTTAAATAAATAACAAAAATAATAATATAAAAAAATAATAATAAGATGAAGAATACAAAATAATATTAACATAATTATTTATGATAAATATTGTACTTCAATTATACACCTTCTCGAATCATCAAATACTCCAATTATATTATTCCAATATTGTTATTTCTTCATCAACTTAAAAAAATATCAAACTTTGTAATTTTTTTTTACTATACAAAGTCAATTTTTGTTTTTAAATTTGTAATTTGCGTTTCCAGTCTATGGTATGCAAACCAAAACTCAATTAACAAACTTTTTTCGTAAACTTTTCGTAAGTGAGACCGAAGTGCCAGGAGAGAAAGGTGAAGGTGACGCCTTTACACGTAAAGTTAACGAGATTTTGTAATTTCGCGCCTTTCTTTCGGTTCGGCTATTCGTCATCGCTTCTTTAATGAGGTACTCGAATTTTCTGATTTTGCTCAAAGTTTTCTCGTCGCCAGACACTCGCGGGAGATGTGTCCTTTCTTTTTTCCTCTCCGTCGAACGAAAAATCACTCTTGCGTTGTCTCGTTGAAATTCATTGCAGTAAACGAAAATAGTCTGCAATCGAGATTTCTTCTCATTTTTCTTCATTTAAATTTAAACGCGTAGTATGTAATATGATAATGGTGTAACGATAAATATAAATATTAATAAATAAATGCATATCTGTGCGTATGTAAATGTATATACTAATAACAATAATAATAATAACAAGAATATAACTATTTTTTTCCTAAGGTACACGCTGTTCGTGTTTGTTACCTATTTTTCCCCCCATTGTGACCGTTTTCTACCGTGAAAAAACTCTCTTTCGTCTTTCGTCGTGAAAAAACATTTCACGACGAAATGTGCGCGGATGGGATTCGAACCCGAGACCTCCCGGTCCGCTGGTTTAGTGGCGAGCACGCTAACCACTAGACCATCGCACCGGTAACAAGAATATTACGATTAATAGATAAAATATTAATAAAGTAAAAAATAAATATTAATAAAATCGAGGAAAACCAAAAATACCGCATTCAGAATTATTCTTTTTCAAAATATCGCACGCGTAATTTGTGATATGACAATAATGTAATAATAAAAATACTAAAATAAACAACATAATTATAAATATTAATAAATAAATGCACATAATAATATTTATGACGAGAAAATAAAATGTTCAGCAATCAGAATGAGATTTAGATGATCACGAATTTAGGAACTTGAGCAATTGAAGACAGAGGCAGACCGATGTTAACAAAAGATCGTTGAACCCGAAATTATCGAGCAATCACGATATACTCGAAAAAAAAACAACGAAAGAAGAAAGAACTCCTGTAAAAAAAGGCTCCTGTAAAATTTTTTGTTACACCCGAAGATTGCTCTCTCTCTCTTTCTTTCGCTCTCTCTGTGTATGCGGGAGAATGCGCGCGTGCGCCTTTCGTTGAAATATATTGAGTCTGTTATTCCCGTTGTATTTCTTGGATTTTGTATTTTTTGTATTTTGTATTCTGAATTTTTTGCATGTTGTATTTTGAATTTTTAATTTTTGGATGTGGTATTTTTTGTATTTTGTATTTTCAATTGTTTGTATGTTGTATTTTTAATTTTTTCGATGTTGTATTGTGTATTATGAATTTTTTGGATGTTGTTTTTTTTTTGTATTTTTTATTTTTTGGATGTAGTATTTTTTGTATTTTGTCTTGTGTACCAGAGGACAATTAGTCCCAGTGCATTAATAAATCATCATCATCATACCTCTCTCTCTCTCTCTCTCTCTTTTTAATTGGTGGATGTTGTATTTTAAATTTTTTCAATGTTGTATTGTGTATTATGAATTTTTTGGATGTTGTTTTTTTTGTAATTTTTATTTTTTGGATGTAGTATTTTTTGTATTTTGTATTTTTAGTTTTTTTGGTGTTGTATTTTTTGTATTTTGTCTTGTGTACCAGAGGACAATTAGTCCCAGTGCATTAATGAATCATCATCATCATACCTCTCTCTCTCTCTCTCTCTCTCTCTCTCTCTCTCTCTCTCTCTCTCTCTCTCTTTAATTGTTTGTATGTTGTATTTAAAATTTTTTCGATGTTGTATTGTGTATTATGAATTTTTTGGATGTTGTTTTTTTTTTGTATTTTGTATTTTTAATTTTTTGGTGTTGTATTTTTTGTATTTTGTCTTGTTTACCAGAGGACAATTAGTCCCAGTGCATTAATAAATCATCATCATCATACCTCTCTTTCTCTCTTTCTCTCTCTCTCTCTCTGGCAAATAGGCATTCGGCGAGACATAACTATTCGAAATTTCGCGAGTCGAGGCGACTCTCATGCATGGCCGACCGACCGACCGACCAACTCACCACCGCGGATCGTGTCTCTCTCGCCTCTCGCGCTCGCGTTCCCCTCAAAATAGCACGTAACGTGGACATATTTAGCTCGTGCATCGCCGCTGCGTTCACTCATATAGACTGCTAGACCCCCCCCCCCCGCTCCGCGCAACCCCCTGGCCAAGCGTCGGCACTGCCGATTGCCACAAGACGAACGGAGTTCTCTTGGAACGCACATCATTCTTCTTTCTCTCTCTTTCGCTATCCCACAGTCTTCCTCGCTATCTCTCCTACAGAGAGAGAGAGAGAGGGGGGGAGGAGAGAGAGAGAGACAGCGATGCCGCGCACAAAATAAACTGCCGCATGCATCTCCTTCGCGTGCATAGGGCGAGGCCGTCGAGAGCGAGCGGTGGCGGTGCAGCTGCTCAAACAAGGCTCGCTCAACGTGTGAGCGACCGACCGACCGATGATCCCGCGTATTCGATCATCTTAATCATCATTATCGCCATGACGATTAACCGAATAATTAATGAAGCGGGCCGGGGAGAGCGTTTGTCACACCACCGATCGCCAAGTTGAAGGACGTACCTGTACGGACGCTTCTTTTCATTGCTTTCCTTTCTTTGTATGCAAATAGCTGGACGTAAGTGGGGCGTCGTCGCCAATCAAAATTCCGTATTTTTTTTCGGGTTTCTTTTCCTTCTTTCCATATATAATTCCCGTACGAATTACCTCGACAGAAAAAAATTCTATTGATATTAACTAGTCGCGTCTATTTGTTTTTTTTTATTTGAACTAACTATATTTTTCGTGAAACCAACATTTTCCTATTGCAATACATTATCGGAATTATTTATTTTAAATATATTTATTTATTTAAATCAAAATCTATTTAATATCGCCTCATAACTAAATATTTGATTTAATCCTAATAAATCTGTGATTCGGTTTCATCTGTTCGAAAAATAATTTAGTTGAATCCACTAAATGTATCTATTCCATTTTTCAAATTTACATTAAATATAATTTTCGTAGAGTGAACCATTTTTCTAGTTAATCGGACTTATGGTTTGTCTATTGCAGAATTATACACATATATATATATATATATATATATATACATATATATATATACATATATATATATATATGTATATAGAGGTAATGTTTGAATTATCTATAGAATGTTATTCGATAAAACTCTCTCATTATCACAATGAAATTAACTAATTTATATAGTTTATTTGAGACAAGAAAATAATTCGAGGAATTCATTTGGTCTCTTACGCCATATCTGCGACCAGGATGTTAAAAGCACTCGGTAGCCGAGGGGAACTATAGGTAGGTAGATTCTAGGTTCAATTTCATATAGGCGAAATATTTTCTTCGAAACAAAAATCATTTCAGAAGGCCAGGAAATGACGAATTCAATGATTTTTCAAAGAAAATTCATTGTGGTAAAACTCTCATTGAAGTGTTTCATTTAATTTTGGATTTATGAAATATTTTATGCATATAGTACACTTGGATTTACAGTGTATATTGTGAGCAAATCAAGATTTGTTTGACTCAAATCTTTATTTATTCAATTCGGATATATTTAACATTTAAAAAGAATAGCCGAAACAAGTTAAAAAATATCTTTGAAACAGACAAGATCGTAGTAGGCCGCGAGACAAGGAAAAAGCCCATTTGATTTGAAGAGCTCCTATTTGAATTAATTAATTTTTTTGGCAGTGTACGCTCCGTCGTTTTTGAGGGGCGTAGAAAAAATGTGTATAAAGATTTGGGTGATTCGGACTAGTTGCTTTGGACAAATAGTGAATTTAGTATACCGACTGAGTCACTAAGGATTCGTAGTGAAAATAGTTTCTAACCTATCAGACTTTTCCTACAAAATAGTTTCTAACCTATCAGACTTTTCCTACAAAATAGATCCTAACCTAGAAAACTTTTCCTACAAAAGTTGCACAGTTCGATAGAGATCATCGAATGGTGAATATGAGGTTCATCCAGATGGAGGCACTCCGGAGATTTCAAGGTCACTTCCATTTTTTCAAACGAGACCACCATATTTTTTAAAGAATTTTATCAAGGAACTATAAATGAGTTCACACACCAAATTTCAAAACTATCGATCAAGGTTTAGTATAAAAAATCGATTCAAAAGAAATTTCAGGTTTTTAGCCTCGTATCGATTTTGAAAAACGGTGCGAACGCTTACTCCTATAAACGGTGCTCAAAACAATGATAACCACATCTACCGTATTGTTTTATCAATCGCATCAGTCTGTATTAACGGACAGACTCTCATTGTTGTTCCTTGCATATCTCACGCAAACGACATTTCTTTGTACTCCATGTCTTTCAAATTCGCCAAAAAAAAAAATCCAGTCGTGTCAAATCTGGCGGACGAGCTGGCCAAACCACACGACCCCCACGCCCAATCCAACGATTGGCAAATTCTTCCCCGAACTTATTTCTTGCAAACAAAAGAAGCCTGTTCTTTGATTAACGCTGACGTAATTACTGAGACAATACATCAATGCGAACCAAATCGCAAGTGTGCATTGAAAGTGGTGACCATCACTTTCAGCACTTTTTACAGGAGTAAGTGTTTGTGCCGTTATTTTTTGTCGATCCTAGGCCAAAAACATTAAAATTTATTTTTGATCAAGCTTTGTATGCTAAACCTTGATCGATCATCGTGATATTTCGTATGTAAGCTTATTCTTAGTTCCTTGATCAAATTCCGGAAAAAAAATTGTGGTCTCATGTTAAATAAAATGGAAGTGACCTTGAAATCTTCGAAGCGCCTTCACCTGGATGAATCTCGTAAGCACCACCTTTCGAACTATGCAACATTCCTAGGAAAAGTTTTCTCCTAAGTCTGACAGGTTAGAAAAAAATTCTACTGCTAATAGATGTTGCCTCACCTGGTATATATTAAAGTTAAAGCCCGTTTTCAGTTTTAACGCGTTTTACCCAGTAAAATGTGGGTCTGACTGAACGTCATCGTTACAACTAGTTGTTCACAGTGAAAACTACAATTCACTGATAAATAAAATCGAATTCTATTTCAAACTCATCTTAATTAGGAACCCAAACAAACCCGATAGTAAAAACTAATACTTACTGAACGTCTCCGTGAAAACTAATTTTTCCTAACAAAAGTTAGAATTTACCGATAAATAAATTTTAATATTGGACAAAACTCGTCTTAACTAGTAGGCTAAACGCAAACCCATACAAAACCAAACCAATCCAAGCAAACTCAACGGAACTAGCCTTTACTTGGAAAAATTAATTCTTACGAAATTCATCAGTTAAAGCGGGATATACATTTACGACGATAAAAAAATCGATTGCTTTTTTTTTTCTTCAAACGATAGAACTATTTCAAGGTCAACTCCACGTCAAGGTCAACTCCACTTTTTTAAATGGAATGGTACATTTTTTCAAACATCTTGTGGAGCACCCCAATCCGCACAAAAAACATCAAGGGGTCAAAGCCGTTCAAGGTCATTCAAGGTCAGTATCGATGATACAAATCTATATATCTCGGATATTTAGTTTGCGGCACAAGCTTGCGCAACCCTAGCACAATCGAGCACAACCATTTTTTTTTCATTTCGACAAAATGGCGGTGTTGGGCCTTAACATTTTTTTCGAATATTGGCCTCATTTTTTTAAATTTCTAAGCTCGGTTTGCGGCGCAACGTAGCACATTCCTGGCACAAACTAGCACAATGATTATTTTTACGGTTTTTCAAAATGGCGGTGCTAACATCACACACATGGATCACTACCAAATATTTGATAGTGATCCGAGATATTTAGATATGTATTTCATTTTAATAAGGGACCTTGAATGACCTTGAACGACCGCCTAATGTTTTTTATGCGGCTTGAGGTGCTCCACAAGATGGTTGAAAAAAGTGTACCATTCCATTTAAAAAAGTGGAGTTGACCTTGACGTAGCTTCAGCGCCTCCGCCGACAAAAAATAGGGTGGTCCAGTATTACGGCCTTTTCGAACAGTGAAACTTTTGTCTGGAACATTTTTCGATATGATCAATAGTTTGTGTGCTATTGCTCTGTAACACTTGATGTGCCCCACCCTGTATATGTAGAATATTTTCCTAAACTTTCAAAGCGAAATTCGAAAAACTTCAAACGTTACAGCCTGGCAACGCTGTGCCTCACCGCTCGGATTCGGAGCGGGCGTCAACTTCAAACGCGTTTTTCCGAAAACTGCATTATCGAAATTGGCGTGCAGGATTACTCAGAAACTATTAAGCCGATTGAGTTGAAACTTGGTAGAAATATTGATAATATTGGTACCTTCTACTTGACGAGAATTGTTTTTGAAAAAATAAAAAAGAAAACGACTTTTTTAATCCACATTCTACAGAAATGTTGCGTGAAATGTTGATTTTTTTTGTAAATGCGTGCCATTTTCTTAAATTTGCATTTTATTCATTTTATTTACCGTCACATAGAAACTATACATGTTCTAACTGAAAAAAATGTTGGAACTTTTTTGCAAATAAAAGTCTACGGAAAGCTAGACTGCGCGCTGATTTGCAACTCCCGCGGTGCCCTTGCTGTAACACTCTGCCACAGCTTCGTCATTTTGATGACGAATTAATTTTTAAAAATTGTCTTGTATACTTAATCCTACGGGTGTACACTGGGTCTTTGAAGGAACAGTCGAAATTTGAAACTGAAATTTCCCTTTCATGAATAGAGGGTGGGCTTCGGCTACCCCCCCCCCCCCCCCCCCTCAAAAATCTAGGCAGTGTTGGGGGCTGAATGCCCAAGGGACGCCCGGGTCTGGCAGTTTACTTGCAAACGCCAGAAAGTGCAAATTATGTCCGTGCCCTAAAAGGGTCAGTGTACACACAGCGTAGGTATTTTCGAACGTAAGCGAATGCAGCTTTTTTTGCTTCTCTCGTAGTTTTTCAGTTTTTTTCATGGCTAAAATTAATGTTTTACGTAATTTGATTCTATTTCGGCTATTTTTTACGGACGTTTATCTCAAGAACAAATTTTTTTTTGTATTTTTGGCTTACAAGTCCGTTATTTTCACATATTTTTATAGAAAATAAACTTGCGCTGTATTATTTCTCGCTTTCTTTACTTTCATGCATTTTCGGTTTTTTTTTATCAGTTCGTACTTTATACTGAAATAAGTTTTTTCGGTCTAACAGTTTTGGAAGATGGGTGAAAGAAGTGTATTTCAGGTTATGTACAATTTACGCGACCGTCGCCCTGATGTGTTTTACGATGAAGAAAGTTCAAACGAAGCCGATGGAGAAGAAGTTCATGAAGAAAACAAAAAAAACAATGTAGTCTTGTGCATCGTATGAAACGCCGGTTTGCAATAATCATCGAGCGCACTTTTACCACAATTGCGCACTGTACGTTCCTTTTTTGTCACTAATTATTATTAATATTTCACAATTTTTGTATATGCAACGATAAAAACTCATTTTTTGCCAAATAATTACCGTTCCGTTTATTATGACATGCCTGAATCCATAAAATATTTCCCCACTGTCAGGTGCTCAAATAATTCAACTTTTCGGAGCCCACGCCGAAGACGCTATGTTGTTTTGTAAGCTCATAGTCTAAGCTACAAAACCTATAACCGTTTTTACTTTTTACGTTAACTACAAGTTTTTTAAATATTTGTTTATTGTAGACTTACGATTTTTTAAAGAAAATTCCTTTTTTTCCGCTTTTTCCACTATTCTTCAATTTTTATTACCAACGGTTTTAAACTTTTGACTTTGGCAACTTGTCGACCATGTAGTAGACACTTCAAGAAGTAATTCGGATTTTTTTCAGATTTTTTGAAAGCCTAGAAAACTTTCATAAACCGACTGTTCCCTAAAAGACCCAGTTTACGCACCGTGTCTCGAAAAATATAGTGTACACACGCAGGGTTAAATATACTATTGAAGTATACCTAAAGTTTGATAATTGTAGAATAATCATGACTTGGTTTAAAAAATCCCTCAAAATTGCTTATTTTTTTCCTGTCTAAACGTATACCCGCCTTAAAACTGTTGAATGAGGTCAAACTTTGCGTTTGTTTGGGTTTCTATACATAAAGTCTAGTTTTCACTAGGAACAACGAGTTGTAACGAAAGCATCCGGTCGGAACTAGTTTTTACTAAATAAAACGCGTTTAAATATATATATATATATATATATATATATATATATATATATATATATATATATATATATATATATATATATATATATATAGAGTGTTTGTCTATATACAGAAGCGCAAAATTAACGACGCCATTATATGACTTTCAACCAACAAACGAGAGATTATCTTGGAGTAGTGTACAGCCGTCGGCTTGTGCGTTACAACGACAGCAATAAGAATCCAGTTGAAAGAAACGTGCGCGCGGACGCTAAAGAAAATTGTCACCGAGCCAAGAGGAGCCAAATTTCCCTGGGACAAACCGACGGACCAGGGAATAATAGTGAAATGAGAAAGAAAAAAGAAACCCGGCAATAAATGGCTGTTTCGAAGACCACGAGAGTGCCTCTTGTATCAATAAAGAACAATTTCTTTCGTTTACTCTCTCGCCCTCTTTTTCACTTTTTGTTCGTCACTTCTGCCTTAACCGCAGGGGCTTTGCGAAACGAGACATTTACTGATGCGAAAAGAAATTATTTCTCTTCCTCTCACAATCATTCTCTCTCTCTCTCTCTCCCTCTCGCCCTCTTTTCCTGCCGTTCTCCTTATCACTTTTGTCTCTTTCTCATGCCGCGAGTCGATCGTTTTTCACGCAGTTCCTGCCGGCAATGGCAGGCGCCCCCGCACCTCGGATTCGCGAGGGCGGCGACCAAAGAGCGTGTGCTTTATGGTCACGAATGAAACCAGCTATGACGAAATATTAATATTTAAAAAAATTACATTGAAAACATAGAAATAATAATTATAATTTCTCACATTCGTTGTATAAAATTTATTTTCAATTACATTAATTCAAATTTTATAATAATAATAATAATAATAATAATAATGATAATGTGTTGCCCGGGGCAATAAAATCGGGTATAATAACAATAATGCTACTTATAATAATAATAACAAGAATAAAATAAAATCTCAAATAAAAGAACATAAGGGAGAGAGACAGAATCAATGATTTTTCCTTTTAATTTTGAGACAGATTTTAATTTAGAAAATTTAAATTTCTTTAATTTTAATTTTGAGACAGATCAATGATTTTTTAATATTGACAATAAAAAATATCTCATAATAGAATAAAATAAATATGGAATAAATTAAATTTAAAAAAAATTAAAAAAAAGAATAATAATTAAACGTCTGTACGTTGTGTCCTCGTTCGTCTGCCTCGAGTGACAAACTCTTTCCGTGTGCTCTCTCGCACACACGTACACGTATGCACAAATAAAAATATAACTGAGATAGTGTACGCGACGCGAATCTATTCTTCGTTTCTCTTTCTCACACTGGCGAGAGGGGATGAACGCTGAAGAGAAGCTGGAAAGTAAAGCAAAGCATCTGACTCGAGACTCGGATTTGCTACGTATGCATATATAGAAACGCGAGGGATCCAACGAGCGTTTATTGTCCCGACGACAAACGCTCAACATCAAACACGCGCCTTCTGCACGGGCGCATATGTGTAACGGGCGGGAATAAGGGACTGGATGCACGATGGAGAGGCCGGCTTGTGCCAACCATTGCCGGGTCCGCGAGACAGCTCTGTGGGGAGAAGTCTTTCGCGTTCTTTCTCTTTTTCTCTCTCTCTATTGAGTTTTTACTTTGTAATTCTTTTTTTTTTTGTAACTAAATGTATTTTTTTTCTTGTAATTTTATGTTTTCGCTGTTTTTTGCAATTTAAAACAATTTAGTTTTTATCGTAATTTGCTTTAATTGATTTTTTCAAATTACATTTTATTTCCGTTTTTTTATCATTGAATGTTTATTTTTTTTTCGTGAAAAAGTTTAATTCAATTTTTCCTTTTTACCTCGTCGTATTTTATGCGGTTCGATTTTTGTTTTACGGCAAATATTTACTTTGTTTAATTTCTATTGCTTTTTTTTTTCTATTTTCATTTGTACCTTCATATTTGCCTGAAAGTTTACTAGGGCATGATGAAAATTATCAATCAATCGAGCGATCGATCAATGAATCTCCTTCATTCTGTCTATCTCCCATTTTCGTATTAAGTTTTTTTTTCTGTAGATGAGGATTGTCAGCGGACGTCTTTGTCCTGCATCAATAAGGCACATTTCTTCAATTCTGTACTACAATTGCGCATGCACGCATAATAGAATAAAAAAAAAAGGTAATGAAAAACTCGACAGATGACATTGGTTCTTAGAAATGGCCAGCTCTTGAGACCGAAGACTGCGAGTTGCAGCACTCCACGCTCCATATATCTCTTGCATCGGGGGATTCGCGTTAAAGCGAGATTTATCGTACTTTAATTCGCGAGACGCTCAGGGCCTATACGGTCTCCGTTCTTTGCGTCAAGAGTCAATTAAAGCGCGTGTTCGCTCACGAGGGCATCGCGCAAGCGAGATTCTCCATATATAAAATAAACTCGCGACAAAGTCGTGCCTATGTATGAAATATTCTTTTATAAGAATATTTGTTGAGAGTAACGTATAAGTGCAATTGTTTATAAGAGTAATTGTTGGTTTATTTACCAACGATGGGAAGGCCAATGCAGCGATTTTTAGAATTTTTTACTGTCTCCGTTTTCGTCCGTTTTTACGTGCACGCATCACGCAAACGCTAGTCAACGAATTTTATTGACGGGAGTGTACCTTTAGGCGAGGACATTTTTCGCTGATTTTCCAGATTTTTTTTTTTTTTTTAAAGAAAACATTTCTCCACTCTTTTAGACTTAGGGTATGTTTTGTTACTACTTTTGGCTGTTACATGGTATATCTTTTTTTCCTTAATCTTTAAAAATGGCGGATGTATGGCAGTCTTCTAAAATGGATTTTCGAAACTGCCTTGACGCGTAACCAAAAAACTAATCGACCGATTCTAATGAAACTTGGTACAAATCTTTCTTACCTTGTCGTCTAAAACATGACATAAATATTAAATATAATAAATAAAATAATATAATAAAATATTTTTAATATATTATTAAACATATAATAAAATTATATAAAATATAATATATTATAAAAAAATATATTTAACATATAATACAATATTTTTTAAATAAAAAAACTATTTTTTATTGCAAAGTGTAGCCACTTAAAAAAAAATCGTTGTTTTTTTAGATTAATCCCGCCGACGCTACGTGTCACGCCGTCTAACAACATCCGTCGCAACTTGTTTAGAAGACCGTGCCATACGTCCGCCATTTTCAAACATTCATTTTAAAAAATACCATGTAGCAGCCAGATGTAGTAATAAAACATACCCTAAAGTCTTTAAAAAGAAATCACGAAAATCAACACTTTTTTCCTCGCCTAAAGGTATCTCCTGTGACTGATGGTACCTCGGCCAAGAAATGTTCAGCCCCCCCCTTCCCCTCATTATGCCGGTATATATATACACACACACACACACACACACACACACACACACACACACACACACACACACACACACAGGGTGTCCCATTTTAATCTTACACCTGAATTTTCTCGAAAAATATTGCTCGGTGTGTGGAACAAAACTTCTAGGGACTGAAGGGGGACGTTTGAAAAAAATTTATTTGAGGAGCCAAAATTCAATATGGCGGCGTTACAAAGGCTGACATGTTTTTTTTCAAACGGAAACATAACTTTTTTTTATTGCCAAAAAAATTGTCAGCTGAAAACTAAAAACTTTTGTTGAAAACATTTTTTGATGAAGTTCATAGTTTTCAAGTTCTGGGTAACGCAAATGGTCTGCAACAGACTCAGCCATGCAACCTCCTACGCTTTGGCTAACGCAAATGCCGGTGGTAGGGACAATTAGACTAAATGTCTCATGGCAAGCCGCTCAATGTTGTATTTTCGAATGTATGACCACTTGAACAAAAAAAGAATCAAATTTTTTTGTTGAAAATTTTGGTTTTTTTTGTTTTTTTGTTTTCAAATTTGGACGATATTTCATGAGAAAATTTTGGAGGAAAATCGATGAAAAATAGTTTTTTTCCATTTTAATAGCGTTTGTGCCATTTTCAGGCCCAAAAACGTGTTTCTTTAAATCCTTGACGAACTTTGATCACGATGGGTAGAAAAACACACACACACACACACACATCCTGGATTCATCTGAAATAATTGAAAATGATGTTCTCACTTGAAAACTATGAACTTTATCAAAAAAAAATTTCAACAAAAGTTTTTAGTTTTCAGCTGACAAATTTTTTGGCAATAAAAAAAAGTTATGTTTCCGTTTGAAAAAAACATGTCAGCCTTTGTAACGCCGCCATATTGAATTTTGGCTCCTCAAATAAATTTTTTTCAAACGTCCCCCTTCAATCCCTAGAAGTTTTGTTCCACACAATATTTCGTCCGAGCAATATTTTTCGAGAAAATTCAGGTGTAAGATTAAAATGGGACACTCTGTGTGTGTGTGTGTATATATATATATATATATATATATAGACAGCCTTGGCCGAAAGTATAAAGCACCCTGTAATTTTTCTATCCGGACAAAAAATTGAACATCTCGGCGAAAAAAAATCATAAACCAATTTACCGAACGGCGTTTTGAAAAGGATAAAACCAGCTGCATTTTGCTTTTTCATTTTTATAATTTTTTTTTGTACCCGGTACATCATTTTGAAAATGCCGGTTCTTCACGATTTTCGCACTTTGCAGAATCGCGCGCTGGACATAGGAAAAATAGTAATCTCAACATTTAGTGATAAGATCTTTGAAAAGCAAACCGTTAGCTTATCCTCAAGAATAAACGTATAAAGTTATAAAGTTATGATACGTATAAAGTTATCTGACGTCCAAGCCCCTATCTTTGAAAATGGCGGCACAAAAACACGAGAGCACCACTGACCCAGCCACTGACGCAGCGATATTTCCACTCCGCTCGCACGCGCATCAACCCCGAATTTCCGAATCGTTTTTTGTGCCCCTATTTTCGAAGATAGTGGGTTGAACGTCGGATAACTTTATACGTATTTTATTATTCCAAACAACTTTTGTCTGCAACATTTTTTGATCGAGCTATCGATAATCGAGATACGGCGATTTTTACGTTTTCAACCCCTATTTCTTAGGGTTGGGACGAGTTGAGGGGAAACATTTTATTGTGGTTACTTTCAGTATGCAACCATCTACCTTTAGACAAAAATTCATATTCTACGTTATAAAGTGCTGGGTTTTCGTCTCTTTTACTGGAATAACAGTCAGCGTGGAACTCGGGGGGATGAATAGAAACACATCGCGCCCACAACACGCAGGCTTCTGGCCGCAAGGGAATATTTCAACTTCATCGATTTGCCCAGACGGAACGAGATTCCTCGGTGTTATATGTTAGGGCACAGCAGGGAGGGGCAGATGAAGAGAGAGAGAGAGAGAGAGAGAGAGAGAGAGAGAGAGAGAGAGAGAGAGAGAGAGAAAGAGAGAGAGAGAGAGAGAGAGAATAAGTGAGACAACGTCGCCGAGACACACCAGGGGAATTTCTATACTCGCTCGATAGAGCGTACGACGCTGCGTCTCCTGTCTGAATCAGGTGGTGTATATGCGCTGTTATTATTCTCTTCATATATATATATATACACACCAACGACACGTTGAAAACGATATACGTGACGTGTTCCTCGACCCGTCGACTCGCGTCTCCTCTCACAGAATATCTCCGCAAGAGAGTAACGCCGCGACGCCTCCCTGGGATAAGGGAGAGAAGAAAGTGAGGGAGGACTGGGGAAGAAAAAAAAAAAGATTGTCGAGAAATGTAATTTCTTCTGAGTGACAGGTCAGAAAGACACACACATACTCACAAGTCCAATTCGCGAACTGTACACAACAGTTATCGGTATATCTTTGTCATCGTTATTGTTATTATTAGATTTATTTATACGAGAAGACATATCGAGGATGGAATTATCCGTGACAGCCTGGAAGAACATCCCGTTCGACATAGTGATAACTCTTCGTAACGCTGAGCGGTCTAACGTATCGCTCACAAATACAGCATCCGAGATGAAAATAATAATAAAAATTCGCACTGCTTAGCATACGGGAATGAATTAAAGGATATAAATGTTTAAAAGGTGTGTGTGTGTGTGTGTGTGTGTGTGTGTGTGTGTGTGTGTGTGTGTGTGTGTGTGTGTGTGTGTGTCTGCGCGTGTGCACTCACTTACGCGGGTGTGAGTGCCTATTTATATAATTTCCAATTTTTTAAGTGACTTTCGCGCCGCAGCTTCGCTCGAATAGTTTACGCATACGCGCCTGCCTGCCTACTGTATACACAGCGTACACATATCTCTTGCGTGGATACGTTGCAAACCGGATTAAAATCTGAATGGTGAATTATACGCGGACGATAAATAAGAGGCTGCGAAGCAAAAGGAACAGTGAGAGAAAGAAAAAGAGGGGTGGGGTAAAGAGCATGAAAGATAGATAGATAAACAGATAGATAGAGATTCAGATATAGAGAGAGAGCAGACCGTTTCGGAGTGCTCAGAAGCCAAGAAACCTTTGATCGTAGCGTCCTGAGAGAAAAAGACGGTGAGCGAGAGAGAGAGAGAGAGAGAGAGAGGCAGAGGGAGAGAAACGAATGCAGCAAAGTTAGTATAATTTCCCACCTGTGGAGAGCGAGTACGAGATACAAGTAGATATATGCTCTACATATTTATATATATAGACATATGAAAGTTTGCATCGTTGGAATGCAACAATATTTTTTTCCCTTCATTTTTTATTTCTTCCTTTTATCTTTGACCAAAGCCTTTTTTTCGAAAATTGGGGACGTGAATTTCTAATGAGTATACGTAGAAACGTTTCGGCGATTTTGACAGCCTAAAACGACAAAAAAAACGTGAGTAATTAAAAATGATTAATTTTGACTGCATTTCAATAAGGCAAAACTCAACGTCATTTTATATATATTGTCTCACACTTATACACGCACAACCAACATACACACATTTTATTTTGGATACATAGATATATATATATATATATATATATATATATATATATATATATATATATATATATACCTGATAATGCGCTTTCCAAAACGCATAGGGAGATCTTTCGTTGCGATATTCTTCCCAAGGGTCTGATCCGTCTAGACATATTTTATCTTATGCCTCGAGGACGAAGGAGAATACCCAAGAATTGCCACGAATCGGCCAAGTGTGAGGCAATGTTCACACTTGTGTGTGGAAGTTAAAATATAGAATTAGACGAGGGAGAGAGGGCGAGGGGCTTAAAAGACATTGATAACGAAGATGGAGCAGCGAGAACGCTTGTACAGCCTGGATATTTGCGAAGAAGAGTTTCCCTGTGTGTGCGCGCGCGCTGAAAGTTTGAAAGAGAGCGGTTTGAGAGAGGAGGATCCTGGAGGAATGTCGTTGGCCGTGAGCGAAGGAGGACGACGCCAGGATCCTTCGATCGTTTGTGGTCTCGCGAGGACTCCGACGGAGAAAGTAACGATGACGGGGGGGGGGAGGGGAGAGAGAGAGAGAGAGAGAGAGAGAGAGAGAGAGAGAGAGAGAGAGAGAGAGAGAGAGAGAGAGAGAGAGAGAGAGAGAGACAGAGAGAGAGACAGAGAGAGAGTGAGACAGAAAAAGCTCGATTGAACAACGCGATACTTCCTCTAACTATAAGTACAATAATTGTCACTTTTTTTCTTCACTAATTCACTCGTCACTCTCTCTTTCCTTCTCGCCCCTTCTGCTTGATAGCCCCCCCTCTTCGCCCATGGAAAAGAACATTGCTTTCGAGGGGAAAGCAAAAAAAAAACACTTTTCCAGAAGGTCAAATCGATCGCGAGTGACACTGACCTGATTTTGTTACTCGCGGCTGATAAGGGTGCCAACATAATTACATCTTGGTGCGGTCGAAGGAAAAAAAAGCAACGAAAGTCGCAGAAATAGTAATCTCGGGTATTCTCACCTGGAACAGAGCAAACAGACGAAAAACATTAGCGACTGATTAATCATGATCTTGCATTTAATAAATAACAGTTTCTCCTGGAAAAACACTGGTGATCCTTCCCGGTGATCGGGATCCTTCGAGTTAAGGGGTTACGTGGGTTTCGAAGCCAAAAAAGAGCATATTTCGTCAATAAAAAAAAAATATATTAAAATTATTTTATTCAAAATGTTAAGCACATAAAAGAGCAACATTTTACCAATATTGAAAAAAATAATCATCCAAAAATTTGGGAAATTCAGCCGGTGGGATCTGGTTTCCGGAGACCCCTAAAAAAAGTATCCTCGTGGTGGTCAGGATAACTCGTGATAGCTTTATCCGAAATTAAAAAACCAAATTTTTTCTGTCAGTAGATAAGTATAGCTCGGGATTAAAAGAAGGATTTGTAAAAAATGGCAATTTGAATTTTTCGCAGATCTGTATACAAAGTAGTTCAATTTTTGGTATTTTGTAGAAGTGTGCTAAATTTGAATGAGATCGGTGAATTCTTTTTTGAGAAATCGTCTCCACCGACTTCAAAAATAGTGTTTTTAGAAAAATGCGATTACCTGCGTCGCTCCAAAATTGGTCTTTACCCGCGGGGGAATTCCCAAAGGCTCTTTCTCCTAGACTTCTACTCCAACTGACTTAAAACTTTAGGAGAATATTCTAGACTTAATGTACTATGAGATAATAAAATTTAAAAAATAGATTTTTTGAAATTTTCAAACCCCTTAAGCAGCATTCTGCATGGCCGATACTCGGTGCGGTGACCGCTTAACCCTGCACCGGCTGGCGCCTCAACCAATTAGCGGAAGGGTAGAATTAATTCTGGAGATTTTTAATAAAAAATTGCTTTTTTTTAATATTTGAGAAAAAATGTATATTCTGCTATGTCGAAATGATACTGTGATTGTTTAATTTGAATTTATAATTTTTCTACTTAATATTTGCCTTCATAAGCCTATTTTGATACGTATGTCAAATATAAATGATTATGAGAATCATCGAGGGCAGGATAAGGAAAGCAGTCAATGGAGCATGGGGGATAGCGGAAAGGGCAAAGACAGAGAACTTGAATGACAGATTAAGAATAACAGAGGCGATGGCAAGAAGCGGATTGCTTTATGGGGTAGAAATCTGTGGGTGGGAGAGGAAAGGGAGAATTGAGAGAATCCCGACTGGAAAAGTTGTTCCGGCAGCCGGATCACTGATCTGGCAGGTTTTAAGATACCCCGTGCAGAAATTTTGACCGGGATACCCTATGTCCGATCAAATCCCGATCAGGATTTTTCATGGATTCCCCAAAACCGGATCCCGGTGAGAATCCAACTTGCATCAGTATCGGCATATGTACGAAGACGATGGCATCATTTAAAAAATTCCTATCTATAGATAGGAATTACATAGTAATACCGAAAATACACGTATGCTGCCAAAATTTTCAAAATTATGACATCGTCGTCGTACGTATTCCGATACTGATGCAAGTTGGATTCTAACCGGGATACCGGTTTTGGAGAATAAGTCTCTGTTTATCGACATGTCCGTGGGTATAAACATGTATTTAAGACAAATTAAAATCAAATTCACAATGATTAGATTAAAATTTACACCAACCGTGAGTTCTTACGTATTTCGAGAGAAAACATTTCGTCGAGGCAAAGAAATTTTTGCAAAAAAAGTTGTGAGTTTCAAATATTACATTATAAATATGAAAAAAAATCACAAAATGAGTTGTGAATTTCCTCAAGTTGAAGAAAATAAAAATTGAATTCACGACAGTTATATTAAAATTTACACAAGTGTAAACGTATTTTGAGAGAAAACATTGTGTTGAGGCAAAGAAAAGTTCGCACAAAAAGTTATGTGCAAAAATTTCTTTGCCTCGAGGCAATGTTTTCTCTCAAAATACGTACGAACTCACTTTTGGCGCAAATTTTAATCTAATCATTTTGAATTTGATTTTAATTTGTCTTAAATACGAAAAAATTCACAACTAATTTTGTGATTTTTTTTGTATTTATAATTTCTTGTCAATACATTTGCATTCACAGATTTTGATGTGAATTTTTTTTAATTCACATCAAAATCTCGCGATGAGCGCGATCTGCCATTTGAATCTTTGGACACATTTTTTTTTATTGATAGTTTAATGCACCAAAACTTTATAAATGTTATTTATTTTTATAATAAATTTAACATGTCATAATTCCATTTTTGACATTGTATTTCAGCCTGTATTCACCCGTGATCCTTCCCAGATGCCTCAATGATTCCATGGGGAATCTATTTAGAGTCATTGAAGGATCCGCTTCTGGATCCCTAATGGAATCCAGTTTACGGATCTTACATTTAGTATTCGAATCTGATCCGATATCGGACTAGATCCCGACTGGGAGCCCGGGATACAAGTCAGAATCCAGCTGTATCCCTGCCAAAATTTCTGCACGGGACGGTCCGGAATATAGTAGAAACGTCCGCCTGATCTGTGCTGGATATCCACTGGATCAGTGAATCCGGAAAACGGGTGCAATAAAGACAAACTGATCAGTCCTGAATCAGACAATCTTGCGAGAGCCTTGTTAGCCACATCAGGCGACCCGTAACGCGTCGGAACGTAACGCCCGGAAGCGATTGATATTTGATATTTATATTTCCTCCTATTAAAAACTTTGAAGTGCGTTTTATTCAGTTTCCATTTTCACGTTACTTCCAAATTGGCGGGCGTGATGGCAAAAAAACTAAACGCCCTATTGAATCGACCAAAATTTATTTTCTTCCGTATGAAAATCTCTTCCAAGGGAATTAAAAGAATCGTTAAAAAAGTATTAAATTTTTTTTTATATGTATGATAAACACCCTTTTTTGCAATCTCGATTCATTTCGTAGTTTTTCTAAAAAAAAATCCCCAATAAGTCTATTATTTCGACCTCTGGAGTGGCCTAACCCCTTAAGGAAATCTGGTCAAGAATGAGACGCGGGAGTGCGGGAAGGAAGGCAGAAAAGGGATTTGTACAGACGCGATGTAGAGTGTGCAAGAGGGAGAAAGAAACGTTGGAGCACATATGGGGAAGCGAGGAAGCAAAGTCGCAAATGGATCAGGAGTTGGTAAGAGCCTTTAAAAGGTGGTCGGTACAATACCAGAGCGAACGAGCAGGACGGGTCGAGCCCCTAGAGGGGAAAGAGATAATTGAGGAAATGTGCGAGATACTGAAGTGACCGTTCGAAAAGATAGCGAAGAGAAGGGCAAATCCGACCGAAAGAGAAGGGAGAGGAGAAATGTCATTTTCAACTTAATGCATTGCATTGGAAATGTAATTGGAATTGTAATTTATCTGTCATTCTTAATCTAAGTTTAAGAATAGTGTAAGCGAAGCAACGTGGAACGGAAGGGAGAATGTAAAAGCCCGTAAGGATATACAAAGGGAAATATATATATATATATATATATATATATATATATATATATATATATATTAACATTCAGAGTATTGTTCGAAGAAGTAAAAGATTTCTTTCAATTTTTCCGTTTTTTGGAACAATCGAAAGAAATCGTTTTTTACTCGTTTGAACACTACTACGTACAAGACAGGAACAATAACAGGTATAAGTAGATTATAATTCTAAATGATAATACCTATAAGTGATAATTGTACACAAATTGAAAAGTGATTGAAAAGTGATCCAGAATTGATTCCACTGGTGTATATTTAAATAGAAAATTACCGAAAAATGAAAAGCATATACAGAGTGTCCCTCTCTGCCACCCGAAATAACTCGGTAATTATCGACGTCGCAAAAAAATGTTCCAGACAAATGCGACCAATTTTTTTTTTTTTTCGTCAGAGGCGCTGACGCACAGTGAAGGCCACCTCCACTTTTTTATATGGAATGGTACTTTTTTATTCAACCATCTCGTGGAGCACCTCAAGGAGCATAAAACACATTAGAGGGTCAACGTCGTTCAAGGTCATTCAAGGTCAGTATCGATTATACAAATCTGAATATCTCGGATCACTACCAAATATTTTATAGTGATCCGAGATATTTAGATTTGTATAATCGATACTGACCTTGAATGACCTGATGACACACATAAGCCGGAAGTAAATGGAATAAAACGAAAAAAGTTAATAAATATATAAAATAATAATGCAACAAAAGTTTCTTTTTATATTTTAATTTCCTTATATTTCTTATCATACAAAACTTGTTTTTGTAGATTGCTATTATAAATCGCTGAATAAGCATCACGAAAAATGGTTGAGGGATTCTCGTAGGCAAAATATACCAAAAGAAACCAAAGTAATTTAGAAATGTTCATTACATTTTAACGATGCAAACAGCTATCTCATCCCTGTGAAGCGTAGTGGAATAGGCCTATTATTGGCAATACTTATCAATATTATTGCACCAATGCAATGTTACGTATATGCAAGGTGCATTTTTGCCGTGACGAGATTGAGAATTACTAATCACTCTAGCATCATGATACAACAGTACTTTAATATCGTTTCATTTTTAAGATTTTTTTTGGCGTAACGAATAGTGTTCGTTTATTGAAAAATTTACATATAATAAAGTAACATTTGAACAACATTCTCTTAAATTTGCATTGCAAAATATTCAAAATTCAGCGAGTGAAAATTAAACCCCGGAGGCACCTCAAAAAAAAGTTGGTTTGCGGTGTACACCGTAACTCGCAACAGAATCATTTGAAACAAAAAAATCAAAATGCATTTGTTAAAGGAGATGTTTCTCGATGTAATGACGGGAGGATTTTTTTTTTCTTTCGATTTTTCGATTTTTCGTAGCACTTGGGAGCCAAAAACCCGATTTTCGCTAAAAAAAATCGGCTAATTTGTTGTTGAAAAATTAGTAATTATTAAAAAAACAAAAAAGCTCTCGACAATACCTGGTGAATTATGTGAAGAAGTACTGTGCACAATTTCGAAGCGATTGGTCCAGTAGATTTTGAGTTATCGTGCACACGGACTTCAAATATGACAAGTCTCAGAAAAACGGTTTGAAAAGCGCAGAAGAGAAGAGAACGGCATGGAGCAATAGACGCTCAAATACTCATAACTTCGTCAATTTTACTCCGATCGACTTGAAATTTTAACACAATATTTTTGATATATTATGCATTCATTTAAAAAATGAAAAAAAAATAAGTTTAAATACTTTACCCCGCCCTTAAAAAAAACGTGCAGTACAATCGAAAAATCTCAATTGTCGGGAGCCCACGTTTGGAATGCCTCATATAAATATACATGCATGTGTGTGTGTGTGTGTGTGTGTGTGCGTGCATTTCGTAGACACATGTACACAAGTGTAAATGCGTGGACGAGCTTCGAGCCAGATTTATGGTCGTCCTGCTCTTCGGTGCTGTATATATGCGCATATGCATAAATTTCTCTATTCATTGTTGATTCATAGGAAAAGTCGTATAGTGTTAACCGCAGCAGCAGCAGCCAGTGGCATTATAGTACGCGGTACTTTATCGCGTTAGGTCGTAGTGCAAAATCGATCATACTTCGGCGCGAAGAATGACAGTGCAAGAGAGACAGAGAGACAAAGATAGTTCTCGGGTTCTGCGAAATTATTCTTTTTGCATACGATCGACTGTGGCTTCGACAAAGGTTCAGGGAGCCGATTACATCTCTCCGACTTTAGCATAATTTTATGTGAACGAAAGTACCATATAGCCTGTGCGTTATTGGTTATTGGATTCTGTACGCGGTATTCTGTGCTGAAATGTTCGTCAACCGTCAATCAAAACAATTGCTGAAAACTTAAAAAAAATGATAAAGAAAAAACGGAAATTAAATTTTAAAATATCTCACAAAAGATTCTACGTACAATTTTCAATTAAATAAGACTATTCCAAAGCAATTTTGGAGTGGTAATAATCTTGGTTTTAGTCGAGGTAGTAATGATGATACTAATAATAATAATAATAACAATATATAAAGATGGTATCAATGTAAATATGATATAATATGAATAATTATTGAGTTCATTAATTATCATTTGTTTAGTTAATTATAGTAATAGTTATTATTTTCATGAGTTTTGATTGCTTAATTTTTGGAATATTATTCAATTAATTTAGTGGATTAAGCTAATAATAATTATTCAATCACAATATTCCAATCATAAAATGATCAATGACGATAAAAAAGAAAGACTATTAATTATTACTAACAGTGATAGTGATAAGTAATATATGAACTTATATAATATAAGAACAGTGAAAATAATCGAATAGTTAATTAGTAAGAAATACGCTAATTTTGTTATTATTTATGTTTTTGTTTTTATTATTATTAATATCATAAGCGATGTGTGAATAATAATAAATGGACCCAAGAGGCCATAAAGAGTTCGACGTAGAATTTAAAGACAAAAAAATGTACAAACGATTTTCATCAATCCATCTGAGCATGAACAAGAAAAAGATCCTCTTCAACATTATTCTTCTTTTTCGTTCTTCTCAAATTCCATTTATCTATGAGGCATTCCACGTCACTTCAGCCAGTAAAAAAAAATCCACAAATAATTTTGAAAAATCGAGTTACTTTATTGAAAAATATTCACCGAGTAACGACATTTTTAAGAAATTTCTGACATTTTTTCTCGTTGATTACCAATTTTTTCATATTTTTCCACTCAAATGGCTGTACCTTCGGCAGGATTTTACGTATTTACATTCGTAAAAAACGAAAATGTGCATCTGTTTCTAGCCTTCCAGAAAAAAATGAATTTAGATTTTATTGAACAAGTCGAACGTCCGTTTCAGGGCAAAATATGCAAAAATGTTTTTTTTTTCTCAAGGAAAGACACTCGTTATTTTCTTTTCAAGAATTTCCCCGAATTATGAATACGAAAAACGGATTTTTGCTATTTTTTATATTATGGGTTACACCGTGAAGTAACAGCTATTTTTATTTAAAATTTTTTTTTATTAATATTCGATTGAAGAGTGTGAGGCACTCGCTGTATGTTTACCAGGTTTTTGAAATACATCTGACATATATATCATATGTATTGGAGCCTTGGAGTGCTCCACACTCTTCAATCGAATATTAAACAATAAAAAAAATAAGAAAATAGCTGTTACTTCACGGCGTTAAGGAATCCCATAATGTAAAAAACTACCAAAAATCCATTTTTCGTAATCACAATTCGGGGAAATTTAAAAAATAAGATACCTTGTGTTTTTCCTTGAGAAAAAAAATATTCTTGCATATTTTGCCCTGAAACGGATGTTCGGCTTGCTCAATAAAATCTAAATTAATTTTTTTCTGGAAGGCTAGAAAATGACGCACATTTTCGTTTTTTACGAATGTAAATACGTCAAATCCTCCCAAAGATATAGCCATTTGAATGGAAAAATGTAAAAAAATGGTAATCAGCGATAAAAAAAAACGTCAGAATTTTTTTTTTAATTTCGACACTCGGTTAATATTTTTCAATAAAGTAACTCGATTTTTCAAAATTATTTGTGAATTTTTTTTTACTGGCTGAAGTGACGCGGAATGCCTCATATTGGAGTTGGTTATTCTATTTTTTTCCAAACAATACACCGAAACTGAAATACAAACGCGAAGCTCTTTTAGCGCTGGTTATTGTGTTTCGAAAAAGAGAACGCTTTGCGGAAGAAAGCTTTCAATATGATAACATTAAAAAGGCGTACGTACTCCATCACCGCGAGAAGAACTCGTGATGGAATTCCTCAGCATTGTTTTATTGCACGAGCACCATGAAACGGCCGCTTCCTGTGCTCGCGAGAGACAGAGTTTTTGTATTTTCTTTATTTTCTTTTATCCCCGCACGCCACGTTTCTTTTTTTTTCTGACAATAATTCCGAGCCAAGTTAACGCGGCTTGTCACAATGCGTTCGATGCGTGTCTGTGA
Source organism: Ophion obscuratus (assembly GCA_964007375.1). Classification (NCBI taxonomy): domain Eukaryota; kingdom Metazoa; phylum Arthropoda; class Insecta; order Hymenoptera; family Ichneumonidae; genus Ophion; species Ophion obscuratus. The sequence goes on from OZ023317.1 coordinate 55,902,920, forward strand.
AAAATGTTTAAAAAGCGAAAAAAAAGTACGTCTCGAACTATGATCTTCGATTGCGATCGCACTCGTTGTGCGGAGTGGCACGAAACATTGTTACGATCACGACGCGTATCGCGCATAGTGTTATATATATATATATATATATATATATATATATATATATATATATACATACATACATACATACATACATACATACATACATACATACATACATACATACATACATACATACATACATACATACATACATACATATACATATATATATACATATATATACACACACATATATATATATATATATATATATATATATATGGAGCACACGCACATCTTCCTCGATTCGTTGCACATTATTGGATCTCCGTCAGAAAGGCAATAATCGTTCGCGGTCACAAGTGCTAATTGCAATATGCCAACATCTCGAGAAGCGTGCTCCAAGATTAGTCAAGATTTTTTTTCTCTTCTTTTGACCCGATGACGACACACGAGATACCAACTAAAAACAAAGTGTACAAAGTTTGGCCGGGATCCACAACCTTCACCTTCGTGTACACATATTCAATTGATAAGAAAAAAACTAATATTATTCGCAGCAATGAAAAGGCTAAATTATAATTGCCACTAAACTAAACAAACGCACATGTTTTCTGCAGGTGATTGAATAACATCAAAATTTCAAAAATACGTTTTTTCAATGCATAGCTTTAGAGCCTAGGCTATTAGATTTGTATTGCAACAAATGTTTCGTAAAAATGCTAAACTCATCGAGTTATGACGATTTTTGTGAAGGGTCAGATCGTCCACTTTTCTTCTTTTGCTTTTTGCTCGAAATTGTGTTTTATGAAACGGTGCAAGTCGTATCTCAAAATGTATTCATCCGATTCACGTTAAATTTAAAAAGAGTAGACTTGTAACATTTTCTATCGCATGACCGAATGATTTTTCCATATCTTTATCCATTTATTCGTAACAAAAGGTCATAGTTCTTTTTTTTACGAGAGTTTCATTATTATATCAAAAGTATATGTTTTTATTATTCATTTCAGATGAGACTAATTGCCAGAAGCACGTACACCGACTGGCTTGACAGCAACACCGGCACTTTGTTTAAATAATAAAAACTTTATTATTTATCGATATTTTTCAAATAAAAAAAAATCACTTTACACAATTGTGTGCAAAATTGCGAGCTCGTAATCTCAATACCCTCATCAGAGAAAAAATATTGATAATCGACCTGTCTTTTTAGACCCCAAGTCTTTTATGTGGACCCGATAACTAGACAGTGCCCATATATATGATATACAGGGTGTCCCAGATCAACCGCCCGATCTCCGAGTTCTGAATACATGCCATCATTCTGAACGAAAAAGTCCTCTGTCATTTTGGCGTTCGACGAACCGAAACAGTTGCTAAGGTCATAAGGATCTTATTTACATTTTTTTACAAATGTTGGCAGTTAGAAAAAAAAATTATTTTTAAAATATAGCCCGGTGTTCATTTTGTCATTCTGAAGTGAAAAGTCCTCAGCCACTTCGGTGTCCAACGAACCGTTGCTTCGCTATAGCTATGGCGGGCTTGTTGTCAGCGCGAGACGATTGCACTGTAATTTGGTAACGGTTCTTCAGACGCCAAAATGACAAAGGACTTTTTTGTTCAGAATTATGGCATGTATTCAGAACTCAGAGATCGGGCGATCGACCTGGGACACCCTGTATATGAGCGTATACGCAGTTGATTCACCAATACGATGAATTTCAGGGACAAGCATGATGAGAAATGAAGTCAATAGCATCACAAGTATTTCGCGAAGCATACACTCGTACACGCGATCATCTCTGCGCTCGACGATTGGGGCGCGTGCCAGACGTTGCGAAATTGCCGAAAGTTCAATATCGCGAGGCGAGCTTTTCGAGTGCCTCTCGAGCCTCGTTAAGGCCGGAAATGTTTTTTTAGTACGTTGACGTACGCGACGAGGCGCACTTACATCTGAGAAGGTTTCGAGCATTCAACGGCGAATGTCGAGGGACACCAATTTCTTGTTTTTCATACAGCTATCGCGATTCGACATCGAAATTTCCACGAGCTTCATTCGATTTCCACTATACGTGTATGTGTATACAGGGTGTTTCAGAAACAGTCCGTAACAACATTAAGGTAGACTTGGAATAAAATTCCGAGCTGAAAAGTCCTGAGAAGTTTTCGGATCGGACAAAGCCCCGGTGAGTTATCAATTGTTAAAGTTCGACCAATCAGACGCGCGCGATGACTGCGAGTAGAACGGTGGGCGGAGCACGCGTTCCGCGAGAGGCGAGCAATGACCGGGAGTGGGAGGCGCGCTACAACATGCGTGCATGCGATTGGTACAACTTTCATCATTAATAACTCACCAGGGGTTCGTCTGATCGAAAAACTTCTCAGGACTTTTCGACTCGGAATTTCGTTCCGATCTACGCGTTATTGACCATCAGTTCTAGGGTACCCTACATATATACATACACATTTAGAGAGCCATTCATTTATGATAATGATTCAGATCCAAAGCGCCGCAGGTCAATCTGGGACGGCTTCTTTTATTACTCTTTCAAAAGACTTTTTTGCCGTCGAAGGGGGAAGGCCGCGCACGAGACCGTGCAAACAAGGATGAGCAAACCGTAAAGAGCGAGAGAGAGAAACCCCAGGTTCGGTCAAACGCGTGCTCACGCCTTCCATATCGCGATAGAATATTTACGCGAGCAGGGACCGCGCGGGGCTATTGCGCTCTCTTGAAAGAGATATCGCACATACATACATGGAGAGAATCAGAGATACAGAGAAAGAGAGAGACAGAGACCACAGCAGACGTAAGGTGCTCTATCCTTCGTTCCCCGCATGTGCGTACGCAAAGATCCGAGAGAAACGTGATTTCAGCATCGAGGCAGGCAACAGCAGTAGCCAACCCACTCGCACATACTTTCGCGACCAGTACCGCCCCGCAAAGTCGATGATCGCGCGCGCATGTACTGCGTGCGGGGGGGGGGGGGGGTGAATATACACACGATTTTAGCACAAGGCCTCAACGAGCCGGTGATTTGCAAAGCCCCCGACCCACTTCCCATCCACTCGCACATATACACATGCGCATACATACGTTAACCTGCCCCCCCCCCCCCCCCCCACGGCTCACAGGCACACACATAATACAAGTTGCGAGCTCACTGTCGAGGTATCAATTGCGACGAGCGTATAACTCGGATCAAAAGTGGACACGAGGAAGACCGGAGGCACGGATCATCGTATCGTTTCGGAAAATTCGCGTTCGATTCTACTATCGTAACATGCGTTCGCGTACGTTTGTGCGTGTGCGTGTACTCTCTAAAATTAGACGCCGTCTATATTTAGCACTGATATTTCCCAGGTTAGTTACGTGCACGATATGGCGAAACCATGTGTGTATATGTATGTATCTATGTATAGAATTCCTGTATATATTTCATATGTGGAATTATGTTTTAGCAACGACAATAATAATGAGCGTAATACCAATCGATGTATAAACCGTACAAATACATAACGTCGTGTTTAATGTCGTATCTTTGTTTCTTTAATTTTTGTTTATTTTGATTTAATATCGAATCTTTGTTTTCTGAATTTCCGTTCATTTTTGTTTTATATCGTATCCGTATTTCATGATTAAAAAAAATAATGTATAACGTCGAATCTTGAATAATGTATAACGTCGAATACCTGTTTATTTTTGTTTTGCATCTATCCTTTTTTCTTTAATTCGTGTTTGTTTTCGTTTTTTAAAAATCAAATCTTTAATTTAAATAAACTAAATTAATTTAAATAAACCATACAAATAAGTAACGTCGTGTTTAATGTCGTATCTTTGTTTCTTTAATTTTTGTTTATTTCGATTTAATATCGAATCTTTATTTTCCGAATTTCCGTTCATTTTTGTTTTATATCGTATCCGTATTTCATGATTAAAAAAAATAATGTATAACGTCGAATCTTAACTTCTTCGATTTCTGTTTATTTTTGTTTCGTGTCAAATCTTTATTTCTTGAACACCTGTTTATTTTTGTTTTCCATCTATCCTTTTTTCTTTAATTCGTGTTTGTTTTCGTTTTTTTTGTTTAATCAAATCTTTGGTTGGCGAATTTCGGTATTTTTTTTGTATCGAATCTTCATTTCTTTGATTTCAGTTGAGTTTTTCTTATTCCATTTGTACTTTCATATTTTTCTCACAATTCGTTCGGGCATGATAAACATGATTAACGGGTCTTCTCACTTTAGACGTTAAAAAAGGCTATTTTCGTGAATTTTTTCGATAGGTTTATAATATAGATATTGATGTAAAAATATAATAGGATATAAAAGTACACTTAATAAAAACACCTTCGAAATGCATTAAAAAAAATGTTTATGTATTTACGTAACCCGAACAAGCTTGAAACGCGTTTTTCTCGAAACAACGTTTTTTCGACGGCTTGTTGATAAAATCTTTGAAACTACTGAACCGATTTTTTTTTAATTTTGATATTTACTATTTTTCTTGCCAAAACGGTGAAAATCATGTTTTTGTGTTTTTGTAGAAAAATGTCGGCCATTTTGTTATTTTTGCATTTATCAAAAATCGTACGAAATGCGCTATAGCCATTGACATACTGAATCGAAAACCGTTTGATTTTTTATTCCGGATGATCCAACTCCGAGATTTCATCAACAGCGCAGACCTACAATTTTCTAATGACATTTTTTTAACTACCATTTTCGCCTATGAATAGTAACTGAAATAAAAAAATAATTTTCTTTTAATGTTCCAAAAGTGCATTTGTTAAGTGCAGCAAGTTTTATATCAATATTTATGATATAAACCTATCAAAAAAATTCATGAAAATAGCCTTTTGTCAGCGTCTAAAGTGAGAAGACCCCGAAATTAATGAGCCTCTCTCTCTCTCGATCGGTAGTGCCGCGACGCGAATACGATGACGTCACGTTTTGGTCGTTTCCAAAATTTTCTACGAACCTTCATTAATACACGTGCGTGTGTGTAAAATGACATTGGCCGAAAATTCAACGCTAACAGCAATAACGACAGTAATAATGGCTATCGTAACGGAGAACGGGCGGGCCATTCGATTTCATAGGAGACTTTGCAGAGTGTGCGCGCTTGTGGCTGACTCGTCGTATACTCTCAATGTACCGTCCTTGCCGTTGTGTCGCAAGCCTGGTGGCTCTCGAGGCGCGAGAACGATTCGCTTGCGCCGGTATACGGTATACACACAGCCGGACTCTAACTTTAGATCCCGCGCAATTTCAACGTTAGCATCCCTTGGCCTTCAACCCCGCGGAGAATTGGCAGAGATTGCGGATGCCGGGAGTCCATAACGGAGCGGGTCGTGAATGTTACGGCCGTGCAGAACGAGCGAGAGAGAGAGAGAGAGAGATTAATTGATTGATAATATTCGTTATTTAAACTCTCGGGCAAATCCAACGTTACGGATGGAATAAGAAAAGATATCAACAGTAATTTAAAGACATACAATTTTTATATAAAACAAAAATAAACAGAAAGTAAAGAAACAAGGATTGAATATAAAACAAAAATAACTAAAAATGAAAGAAAAAAAAGCGAGGGCAAATTGGAATACAAGGTAAAATCCGAAATAAACAAAGATTACATTATAAACCTGAGAATAACTTAACTAAGTCAACAAACTGAGGTGAGAGATAGATAGATAGATCGTTGGAGAGGAGAGAGAAAAAGAGTATTCGATTACGAAATATCAATAATGTCTATTTACCTCAAAATGAACCTCAATTATTATATTGAACTAGGCAACCAAACCCAAACAAATGATAATTGGCATATGTATATTATTGACGATTGGCAGAGGCACAAACTTCCGTAAATACTCATACATACATTATTATTGATTATATTATGTTATTTTTTTATTCCTGAGGTCCAACCTACACCCTTGCGGGTTTTACGTATTTCCATCCCCAAATGAAGCCTCATAGACGTTTTCGGTCTTGCAGTTAAAAAAAAACTTAAGAACTATGGGTTCAGATGATATTTAATTCAGGTGGGATTTATATGTAGACTGAAGAACGACTCTTCTAACTTTGAAAACTGTCGAATGATCATCGCCAAAATCGAAATTTCACAACGCAAGAAAATTACTAAATATCGGAAGGAAAAGTTGAGCTTTGGAGAAAAATGGACACAACAGGTATAAAACGTATCTAAATTTTTCAAAAATTCAAAAAACCGTTCGGAGGTCGCTTCGAATTTTTGCAGTCGCAGAAAGGCAAAGGGGGCTAAAATATGAATCAAATTAGGTGTTTTTTGACACCAGGAGAGAGGTTATCCACTATGGAAATCTATACCCAACGATGGGGAGGGAAATATAGTTGTCTTACACTCAGAAAAACGTTTGGTACCGTCAAAAAAAATGGTTTGAATCAACCAAATCCTGCAGTTGCGGGTGGCGAACGATATGAACGATTCAATTGACTGCGAGATTAGGGTGAATTACAAATATAAATTTATTTCCGGCAACCAAACTTCTTCTTGATCCAAAAACGCACAGAGTACTTTCAATTCTAATTCCGGTGTCCTGAAACCAAACTTTATTTGAACATACCGAACGGTTGGATTGGTAATATCTCCCTTAAAAGCATTTTCAAAATATATAGTTCAACGAAAAACATATACAGTAGAATGAAACATGTGTGCATTGAATCAATTGCCGAGCATATTTCAGTCAATACATAATATTTTTGATAAAAGTTCATGTATAGTCCGTACCACTGAAAATATATTTTAAAAGAAAACCCCCCAACGCTGCCATAGTCGATCAAACTATATGTTGGTTTGCCCTGAATGACGGAGTAGGTTCTGACAACTGATATTATAACATAGTTGAAGCTGCATACAGTAAGTTCAATTAAAATTGGTTTTACACCAATCGAATAAAAGGCCTTGGCAATCTTTCAATACTTATGCACTTGGGCAACACGCAACGGCAAATGAAACTCACCGGCTTCCACTAAATTTACCATCAACACCCGAGAGACGCCGTACAATGTTTTTCTCGAAGGATAGCACGCAGCGTGACAACAATGGCGGACAAAAAGAAATGAATATCGTACACTTTCCTCGAAATGTAGAAACAAGCGATTGAAGTCCCCAATCTATCAAGATGTCTTCTACTTCGCACATTTTTATGTTTTCGATGTAAATCGCCTCACCAAACTTATCACAATGAATATTGTAGTTTTCTACACGCTCACAAGGGGAGATGCATGTCAGCCAGATGAGAAGACGTGAACAGCCGGAAGTCGAAAGGCCGATCGTAGCGCTGTTCGTGCATGCATCTGAAACTGCACTGATTCGCGATTTCCATTGTAACTAATCGCTCACAGCAATCGAACAGAGCGCGCCCATGGTCGGATTTGTCAAATAAAGTCGTTATCTAGAAATCGTGCCGGGAAAAAAGTGATCGATTGCATTCACAAGAACTCAAGTAGCAATAGCAATCAACAGCTGAAAAATATGCACATCGTAGAAAAAAGAAAACACGGTCTTACCTCGAAGTAACTTTAATTAAATCATTTGTTTCAATTAACTTATCGGAGTGTCTCCCCGTCCGGATATCGGACGAATAAGCGTATGTTATTCGTCCGGATAGCGGCTCAGTTCACGCCGTATTTCCACGTACATATTATTGTGATTCATTGTCCTAGTATTGGCTAGTATCCGGACGAATAACATATATATATATATATATATATATTACCTAGACAGAATGTGTTAAATTGTTGAACAATCTGTTAAACGAATAATTTACTGAATATTGTTAAACAATCTGTTAAACAATCTGAATCTCTGTATGTAATAATTTACTAAATCGGTTAAACAATCTGAATCTGTTAAATTTACTGAATATTGTTAAACAATTTACGAATACTGTTAAACAATCTGTTAAACGAATAATTTACACATACTCGTCTGAATAAAATCTTTATAATTTTATTTGGGTTTGTTTGGGTTTGCTCGAACAAACCCAAACAAACCCAAACAAACACAAAAACCAAACAAACCCAAACAAAATTATACAGATTTTATTCGGACGAATACGTGTAAACTATTCGTCCAGATAGATTGTTTAACAATTTAACACATTCTATCCGGACGATAGAATTTAAAGAAATAGAATATGTTATTCGTCCGCATACTAACTGACATGAATCACAATAATATGTACGTGGAAATACGGCGTGAACTGAGCCGCTATCCGGACGAATAATACGCTTATTCGTCCAATGACCGGACGGCTAGCCGCAGCGTTAACTTATTCAATTGTATAACCAACCGTCATTCGCTTTATGCGTAGTAATTAATTCAGTTGGAAAACGTAGTTTATTAGCCAATATAAAGTTCAAATAAAACGCGGATTACTTGTTTGAACTCCGATGTACCAGGTGTGTAAGTATGAAACCGGAATTTTTGTACAGAAAAAACAGGTTTATTGTAATGATATGATACAAAGTATCATATCATTACCGTAGGTACATCCGCCAGTTGTTGTTGTGTTTGAGCGTCGCCTTCGTCCAACAAGGCTTGCAGGTCATCGTCTTCAAACTTTTTCGGTGGTCTTCCACGTTCTTCGTTCTTCACGTCAAAATCGCCACTTTCGAACCGTTTGAACCACTCGAAACACTGTGTTTTACCGAGAGCATGCTCACCAAACGCCTCCACAAGCATTCGATGCGATTCGGCTGCGGTTTTCTTCAGATGAAAACAGAAAAGTAGTGCTGTCGGCAAATCGTAATTTGTTGGCACAAAACTCGACATGTTTATCTCTAATAAACTAATGCTACTGAATGAAACTCGTGTTATTGTGAGTTGGAAATCTTTGTCGGATATCAATACAATAACAAGACACCGCTGACGTGATGTGTCGGTAACTGCATCGACATCTAGCGCCACCTGTGGGCAAATTCCGGTTTCATACTTACACACCTGGTAGTTAATCCAACCGATTATATAGCCAGGGAGATATTGCTATTTTGACATGATAATTTGGTTGTTCCAAGTAAACTGGCTTTGTCACTTGAATCGAATTGTATTTCAAGCGAATAAAATTAGGTTGCTTCAAGCATAATTGCTTCAACTAAATATACATAGTTGGTATTACCAAACGTTTTTCTGAGTGTAGTTGAGCTGGAAGACCCGATATAATAAAAAAGCACACAATTACATTTTTCCTTTTTCTATATTCTTTTTTTTTTTTAATATTGGGTGTACAACTTAGTTCGGTCCGTTTTCAAAAGATGGCTCTAGGTGCGGTAAATGCACTCAGAAAAACGTTTGGTAATACCAACTATGTATATTTAGTTGAAGCAATTATGCTTGAAGCAACCTAATTTTATTCGCTTGAAATACAATTCGATTCAAGTGACAAAGCCAGTTTAGTTGGAACAACCAAATTATCATGTCAAAATAGCAATATCTCCCTGGCTATATAATGGGTTGGATTAACTACATCGGAGTTCATACAAGTAATCCGCGTTTTATTTGAGCTTTATATTTATTTGGTCGTTATATTGGCCAATAAACTACATTTTCCAACTGAATTAATTATTACGCATAAAGCGAATGACGGTTGGTTCTAGAATTGAATAAGTTAACGCTGCGGCTAGCCGTCCGGTTATCGGACGAATAAGCGTATTATTCGTCCGGATAGCGGCTCAGTTCACGCCGTATTTCCACGTACATATTATTGTGATTCATGTCAGCTAGTATCCGGACGAATAACATATATATAATCGTCCGGATAGAATGTGTTAAATTGTTAAACAATCTATCTGGACGAATAATTTACACGTATTCGTCCGAATAAAATCTGTATAATTTTGTCTGGTTTTTGGGTTTGTTTGGGTTTAGTTTGGTTTTCCGGTTTGTTTGAGTTTGTTTGGGTTTGTTTGAACAAACCCAAACAAACCCTAACAAACCCTAACAAACCCAAACAAACCCAAATAAAATTAGAAAGATTTTATTCGGACGAGAATGTGTAAATTATTCGTTTAACAGATTGTTTAACAGTATTCGTAAATTGTTTAACAATATTCAGTAAATTTAACAGATTCAGATTGTTTAACCGATTCAGTAAATTATTACATACAGAGATTCAGATTGTTTAACAGATTGTTTAACAGATTCAGATTGTTTAACAATATTCAGTAAATTATTCGTTTAACAGATTGTTTAATAATTTAACACATTCTATCTAGACGGTAATATATATATATATATATATATATATGTTATTCGTCCGGATACTAGCCAATACTAGGATAATGAATCACAATAATATGTACGTGGACATACGGCGTGAACTGAGCCGCTATCCGGAGGAATAACATACGCTTATTCGTCCGATATCCGGACGGGGAGACACTCCGATAATTTAATTGAAACAAATGATTTAATTAAGGTTACTTCGAGGTAAGTCCGTGTTTTCTTTTTTCTACGATGTGCATATTTTTCAGCTGTTGATTGCTACTGCTGCTTGAGTTCTTGTGGATGCAATCGATCACTTTTTTCCCGGAATGATTTTTAGATAATGACTTTATTTGGCAAATCCGACCACGGGCGCGCTCTGTTCGATCGCTGTGAGCGATTAGTTATGATGGAAATCGCGAATCAGTGTAGTTTCAGATGCATGCACGAACAGCGCTACGATCGCCCTTTCGACTCCCGGCTGTTCACGTCTTCTCATCTGGCTGGCTGACATGCCTTGTGAGCGTGTAGAAAACTCAAATATTCATTGTGATAAGTTTGGTGAGACGATTTATATCGAAAACATAAAAATGTGCGAAGTAGGAGACATCTTGATAGATTGGGGACTTCAATCGCTTGTTTCTACATTTCGAGGTAAGTGTACGATCGTAATTTCTTTTTGTTCGCCATTGTTGTCACGTTGCGTGCTATCCTTCGAGAAAAACATTGTACGACGTCTCTCGGGTGTTGATAGTAAATTTAGTGGAAGCCGGTGAGTTTCATTTGACGTTGCGTGTTCACCAAGTGCATAAGTATTGAAAGATTGCTAAGGCCATTTATTCGATTGGTGTAAAACGATTTTTTATTGAACTTACTGTATGCGGCTTCAACTATATGTTATAATATCAGTTGTCAGAACCTACTCCGTCATTCAGGGCAAACCAACATATAGTTGGATCGACTATAGCAGCGTTGGGGGGTTTTCTTTTAAAATATATTTTCAGTGGTACGGACTATACATGAACTTTTATCAATAATATTATGTATTGACTGAAACATGCTCTGCAATTGATTCAATGCACACATGTTTCATTCTACTGTATATGTTTTTCGTTGAACTATATATTTTGAAAATGCTTTTAAGAGAGATATTACCGACCCAACCGTTCGGTATGTTCAAATAAAGTTTGCTTTCAGGACACCGGAATTAGAATTGAAAGTACTCTGTGCGTTTTTGGATCAAGAAGAAGTTTGGTTGCCGGAAATAAATTTATATTTGTAATTCAACCAAATCTCGCAGTCAATTGAACCGTTCGTATCGTTCGCCACCCGCAACTGCAGGATTTGGTTGATTCAAACCATTTCTTTTTGACGGTACCAAACGTTTTTCTGAGTGTGGTTGACGGCAACAGCTGATTTTTGCTGTATCGTGAAGTATCAACATCTCTTAACCAAATATCGTTTACAGACCTTTGAGTTTTGCGCATCAAGTCTACACTCAGAAAAACGTTTGGTAATACCAACTATGTACATTTAGTTAAAGCAATTATGCTTGTAGCAACCTAATTTTATTCGCTTGAAATACAATTCGATTCAAGTGACAAAGCCAGTTTAGTTGGAACAACCAAATTATCATGTCAAAATAGCAATATCTCCCTGGCTATATAATGGGTTGGATTAACTACATCGGAGTTCATACACGTAATCCCCGTGTTATTTGAACTTTATATTGGCCAATAAATTACATTTCCCAACTGAATTAATTATTACGCATAAAGCGAATGACGGTTGGTTCTACAATGGAATAAGTTAATTGAAACAAATGATTTAATTAAAGTTACTTCGAGGTAAGACCGTGTTTTTTTTTCTACGATGTGCATATCTTTCAGCTATTGATTGCTATTGTTAATTGAGTTCTTGTGGATGCAATCGATCACTTTTTTCCCGGCACGATTTCTAGATAACGACTTTATTTCGCAAATCCGACCACGGGCGCGCGCTCTGTTTGATCGCTGTGAGCGATTAGTTACCCAGCTAACCACGTACCGCAAATGTACCGCTCGTGTGGAGTGTGCGTACGGTACTGGTACATTACCGGTACGCCGTACGGTACGCTGTACCCCCAATTTACTAGTACGGTACCGGTACAGTATCGCCACCGTGGAGCCACCGTGCACGGCAGTACGGTGTAACTCCACGGTAGCGATACCGTGGAGGTACGATTACGCTGCTATCCCTTACCCGTATTATATTACAGTACCCGTACATTACCGGTACTGTAGGGCATGGCGTACTCCACATTTGCGGTATGCTGTACTAATGGTACATCTTGATAGATTGGGCACTTCAATCGCTTGTTTCTACATTTCGAGGAAAGTGTACGACCGTAATTTCTTTTTGTCCGCCATTGTTGTCTCTTGATGTTGTCTGTTGATTTCTCTTTTGTTTTTTTTTTTTTTTTTTCGACACGCAGATTGCTTTTAAGTTTAACTATGTGATTTTCTCAGAGCGCTTTGTAAATTATCTTCCAATTGGCACCGTACAGTCGTACATCGACGTAGATTAATCAATAAAAGTTGTTTCTGTACCATCGCAATATTTTTAATATGCACTTTAATAAACAGGCATTATTGAAAAATTACTAATCATCTTGTCTCATAATTTAGCGGATTTATTTACCTTATTGTCTTCGTCGTCCATTTGTATTTATAATTCATCGTAGGGAGAATACTTTCTTCGATGATTTATATTCAATTGATTTTCTACCAATTCAATGTATACGTTGCATATGCTCACATCGAAATTTTATTAGAGTGACTCGATGTTCATTTGGTTCATATTAAGTTGATGCTCTATATGCCATTTATTCGATTGGTGTGAAACCAATTTTGATTGAACTTACTGTATGCAGTTGTCAGAACCTACTCCCTCATTCGGGGCAAACCAACATACAGTTGGATCGGCTATAGCAGCGTTGGGGAGTTTTCTTTTAAAATATATCTTCAGTGGTACGGACTATACATGAACTTTTATCAAAAATATTATGTATTGACTGAAATATACTCTGCAATTCATTCAATGCACACATGTTTCATTCTACTGCATATGTTTTTCGTTGAACTATATATTTTGAAAATGCTTTTAAGGGAAAGATTACCGACCCGACCGTTCAGTATGTTCAAATAAAGTTTGGTTTCAGGACACCGGAATTCTAATTGAAAGTACTGTGTGCGTTTTTGGATCAAGAAGAAATTTGGTTGCCGGAAGTAAATATATATTTGTAATTCAACCAAATCTCGCAGTCAATTCAATCGTTCATATCGTTCGCCACCCGCAACTGCAGGATTTCGGTGATTCAAACCATTCTTTTTTTTGACGGTACCAAACGTTCTTCTGAGTGTAATTATTACTGGGTGAAAATGTCGAATTTCGGGGCGGGGTTGAAATTACGAACTTTGAACGACCAGAAGGCTCAAAATTCCGAATTTTAATATTCCGAAACTACAAGTTTCGTAAAGCTGATGCCAACGAAAGGTTACACGGTTGACTGTAAATGGTGTAGAACGGTGCGAGTAGCGATAGAAAAAGGATACCAATATTATTTTTATACGGGATAATTTTCAGAAATAGTATGAAGAAGATCAACGCTTTATTAGAATGACCAGTAATACGATGTACAAAACAACGAATATGTAATATTCAACATGCGAGAAAATTGCGATTTTTTAATTATATAAAACGAACTATACCGGAAAGTTTAAATATAATTAAAGCTAATAAGAGATTCGTCAGGTGTACGAAAGATTAGGATTCCGGAAATTATAGCTTCGAACATCCAGCTTGCGAAAACTGAAATTTAGATAGTATAAGATTCCGATACAGAACGTTCAGAACGTTCAAAATCCCGAAAATTCACGCATACAGCAGATAGCAAGTGAAGCCGAGCGCGGCTAGATGGCAGCACCACTACCACCGTAACGCATGGTGACGGTGTTCAGATTTTCGGACTTGTGATCCTTCGGGTAACATTCTTTCGGAGTTTTGATCTTTCGGGGTAGTATTCTTTCGGAGTTTTGATCTTTCGCGGTAGAATGTTTTCAGAGTGTTATCGTCCTTTACATTTTATTGTGAATATATACTGTAAGAATGTTTAGCTATCCATGATTTTTATTTATATTCTTACTTTCGGATCTTTTCCCGGTACAAACCTTGGCCATTCAGGAATCCGAAGATCTAATACTACAGTTTTTCGGAACTATGAACTTTCCAAACATGAGAAGTTGATACTTAGTTTTTTTCAGGTCGACACTTTGTCAGTCGGTCCCATGGTCATTTTCATTTAGTTCCTTACTGTACTATTATTTTCGGTTATATGATAATTCTGTCTACAAAATTTTGGAATTATAAATTTCTAGAAGTATTGAGTAGTAGCTAATAAGTTTGGAATTTTGAACCTTCTGGTCAATCAAAGTTCGGAATTTCAACCCCGCCCCCGAATTTCGTCCCAAATAAGCACCATTTGCGGGAAGTGGTGATTTTCTGTTTCAATTGGAAGAAAAGTGCAGCCGAAGCCCACCGAATTCTTGTGGGACCATCACGGGAGACTTCTACAGGCAACAATTGATCCGTTTGAAGCGAGCTATAGCCGAAAAACGTCCAGAATATGCGACGAGACACGAGTCCATAATCTTTCAATGTGACAACGCTCGGCCTCACGTTGCTATTGTGGTTAAAAACTATTTGGAATATAGCGGGTGGGAAGTTCTGGCTCACCCGCCTTATAGCTTATATATATATATATATATATATATATATATATATATATATATATATATATATATATATATATATATATATATATATAGTATATAGTATATATATGTATGTATGTATGTATGTATATACATATGTATATACGAGATGCAAACGCACGTTGACAAAACAGCAGGGAACGATGGTGGTTTCGTTACCATCAGCTTTCACCGATCTCGCGGTTATAATCTCGAAGGGATGAGAATTCGCTATTTAGCAGATTCTCGGCTACATGACTCGTGGCATCATACTCGATGCGGACATGGGCATGAGACGATGGTGTAGCTTATTGCGGTGATGCTTGCTTTCTCTCTCTCTCTGTCTGCCTCTCTCTCTCTCTCTGTCTCTCTCTCTCTCTCTCTCTCTCTCTCTCTCTCTCTCTCTCTTTCTCTCTCTCTCTCTCTTTCCCACTCACTTCTCCTTCTTCGACTCGCTTATCGCGAATTACGAGATTAGCTGTCTTTATTATTATCGCAATCGGTTGTAAACATTGAGTCGCATCGAGGCGGCTTTTTCCACCGCAGGAATGATCCTTCTCGCGGCGTTTCATCTCGTCGCGAGCGCGCGCGCACGGAGTAGCGCTGAAAAACGCATTCTACGCACCGCAAGGAGGAGCCAAATTGCACAAACGCCAGCATTTTCTATTATCGATGTATGTGCGTGGGTGTATACAGGGTGTCCTGTTATGAACGGATAATCCTGTAACTATCGATCGGCCGGATCATGTCTTACCATATGCTGGCATTTCAGTTTAGCAAAAGTCCCACGATTTTCGACGTAATAATCATCTGCTTTTGGTTTTTCGCAAACCATTTCTACAAATAACTTTTTATGACCGGATTTAAAAGAAAATACCCTTGGTTATTTGTTTTATCTAGTAGTCTTCTTTTTAACCTTAAATGTTGAAGAAACTTTATGAAAAAAGATCTTATGCACAATTTTCATGAAAGCCAATTCGAACGTCGAACTTTGATAGCCTGCGGTGTAAAAAAAAAGTACTACGCATATCGTGCCAATTAGGGGAAGTAGGGGCAAGATGATAACGCCAAGGTCTTGTTCAAATAAAATAATACATCAGTCAGTCAACTCTAATTACTATTCGAACTTATCAATATTGATTAATCTTTTAATTTTGAAAGCAAAAGAATCAGTCTTTCTGATTGTTACCATACAATATATATATTTTTAATTCAACTTTTTTCATTCAATTTTTCCCACCTTACTCCGTATGCGGGGCAAGATGAACCAGTACTGGGAGAATGCTGGGACACGAATTATACATAATTCGTGCATAATTCTGGCACATAAAAGTAGCTTCATTCTCAATACCAGCAATTTGATAAGCCAATCGTCCAAGTTCTGTAGTATTTAGTCCGAATAATCTTGCTTCCGTATCATTTTGATCATTTGCAAGTTTTTTTCTTCCCCTGGTAGAAACACCGGTCGAAGACGAACCAAAGGCTTTACTAGTTTCATTTCACCCTTTCTAACGTAAATAGTGGTACGTTGTATAATATTGCGGTTTCGCGATAGCTTGTATTCATCTTGCCCCATTAGATGTTTAACGGATTAACAAAGAATTACGCAATAACCGTGAATATTTCTGACAAACTGTTCCTATTATGTTAAATAATTAGTACTTTTATTATGTTTACCGAGCTCTCTCTAATCAATATCAGAATGAACTAAAAAGATCGTAAACTTACCCATATATATATATATATATATATATATATATATATATATATATATATATATATATATATATATATATATATATATATATATATATATATATATATATATGTTGTAAGCCTGAATATTTCCGCGCCCATTTTCGAGTCTATCGTCGGAGACCACGTGGTCGTCTCGGATCGATCGTGCCACGTCGTGTGCGAGGCTTGAGAAAACAAACCCGGTACAGGCTCGCGGCTCGGTCGCTAACGTAAAACGCTAGGGGCGAATAGAAATAAATAGAAGAAAAAGAAGACAGGAGGAAAATAAATGGCGGCTTGCCTATGCAGTGTCACCGTGTACGCGTAATACGGTGACCATGGGAAGGGTCGAACGAACTCGATGGATAAACAACTCCAACGAGCTCTGGCAGCTTCTTAATCGTATCATTCTTATTATTTTCGTAATTCGTCACAATGTCGATCCTTTTTTCTGTAGAAATCTAAAAAGGTAAAACAAGTATTTTTGTTCTCCGTTCCATGTATACTTCTTTATTTGTCTGATAAAT
The DNA here is from genome assembly GCA_964007375.1 of Ophion obscuratus. NCBI lineage: Eukaryota > Metazoa > Arthropoda > Insecta > Hymenoptera > Ichneumonidae > Ophion > Ophion obscuratus. The sequence continues at coordinate 55,920,256 of OZ023317.1, forward strand.
AAATAACATATAATTATTCGATCTTTGGATATATATATATATATATATATGTGTGTGTGTGTACAGTACGATCTGAATGCCTTGTCACCCCCATCTATTTTCTGCGATCTTTTTTAATTTTCTCAACAAAAATCTGTAGCATGTGTTTTTATTTATTGTTTATCTATCGTAGACTAGTATAGTTTTTTATCATCTGAACTTTATTGACTGCTCCTCTCGAACCTGTTTTGTCTAACTTGTTATAAAAATCTCAAGCGCTCACGTGAATGTTCAGTTGGTCATATACCTATCGCTCAACAGAGCCCTTCACAACGATAACACAGTGTACAGTGTAAAAAAATTGCCAAGCACATCCACAAAAAAGAGAACGAAAAGAAAAAGCATGTTTTCTCTCGAAAAGTAACGAAGACCTAGATATTCATTTTGGACGTCACTTTTCGGGCCACCCTGTGAACGTACACGAGAAGAAAAGTAGTTAGCCACCATTTTTATCGGCTACACTGTCGTTGGGAAAAAGGTCTTTTGAACAATGCTTCTTCGCATGTCGGTAAACGACGAAAAAAAAAGGACGAAAGAAAGGAGTCCTCGTTTTCTACGTCGTTGGAGCTCGGAGGGCTCGTATGCGAGACGACAATGACGAGAAAGAGAGAGAGGAGACAGTTCGTTCGAGACGCCCACGCGGCCAGTTGCGATCGATACTGCACCACCGCGGCGTTCTTCTCGAGCCACCGTACACACCGCGCGTACCCAACTTCGTCCTCGCCGTTTTACCATCGTGCTTTCGCGCGCGAGAGCGCCTCCCGCGCAAACGACACGAGAGAGAAGCACTAACAATGCGAGCATCAAAGCATAGTGGGATGTTTTTTTTCTTCCCCCGATTTTCATCGCATCAAGAATGAACGGAGTGAGGCTTCCCGGTCCCCGTGAGGAAAGAAAGAAAACAAAAGAAAAATTCAGGTTACCGGTTGTTGCGGCAAAGAGCAAAATGACGCTCGGAGTAGGCACGAAGTGAAAAAAGGCGAGAGCTAGTGGTGGACAGCAGGGCAATGGGGGGGGGGGGGTGTCTACGCTTCGGAGATTCAGCGTTTCCGTCGCCAGAGAGCTTTTGGTCCTCAACGCCACCGTAGCAACGACGTAAAGATCTTCGAAGCGAGAGACACGCAAAAATATACACAAAGGCGGCGAGCGCGCAGGGAGAGGCACACTCCGCCGTGTGTAGTGCCCGTATAAAATGAGATGGGGCGGCAGGGGGGGGGGCAGAGGACGAGAGGGACTTCTTTATCCCTCGACGCGTGTCTATTTCCGCGCGCCCGCTCCCGCGTAATTACGGACCCGGTGATTTAGAGACGTGGCCGCGACCTGCCTTAAACCGCGCCGCGAATATAACATACGCGAGGCCGCGGCTACATTTTTTTACACATTTGCAACCTACCGTGCTTGAGTGCCCGTATGGGTGTGCGTCACTAATGGCGGAGACGCGAGACAGTCTTGGTGCGAAGAGGTGAAGGAGGAGGAGGAGAAGAAGGGATGGGGAGGGAGAAGAGGGGAAGGGGGAAGAAGCAAAGGAGACGGCGGACGAGGAAGGAGGGGAGACAAAGAAGAAAGAAGGGAAGGAGGAGGAGGAGGAAGCAAAATGAATAAAGGAGTTGAAGACGGTGGAGGGAGAAAAGGTGAAGAAAGGAGAAGAAATGGCGGTGAAAGAGAGGCAAAAGAAAGTGAAACAAGAACAAGAGGAGCATCATCTCGAAAAGGACCATGAACACATGAAGAAGAAGGAAAAGAAATGAAGAGATAAATCACTTGAAAAAAAAAAAAAAAGGACGCCAAGTATTGAAGCTCAAATGGCGGAGGGTGAAGAATTCCCGAATAGAAATTTTCTTAGGGTTAGCCTGACCAGGATCAGGCCCCGATCGGGGTGTGATACTGGTAACACCTATTACGGACATCCTGATCCGGCCCCGATCGGGCCCTAAATCAGGCTATACTAAAATGGCCCTACTAAGGCCGTCCCTGATAAGATCCTACTAAGGCTTTCCCCGATAAGGCCCTACCAAGGCTCGCCCTGATAGGCCCTACTAAGGCTTTCCATGATAGGGCCTTACTAAGGCTGTCCCTAGCTTCCCGTATTTCCCATATTCCCTTATTCTATACTATCCCTTATTTCCACGATAGGGCCCTACTAAGGCTTTCCCCGATAGGGCCCTACCAAGGCTTGCCCTAATAGGCCCTACTATAGGCTTTACCTGATGAGGCCATAAATAGGCTTGCCCTATAACTGCCTCAGCAGTCGATAGATGCACATAACCTCTTATTTTCCACATGGAAACTTCGATTTTGCAGTATCGTAGCTTCGGAGTTTCGATGCATTCCTGAATTCTATTTGAAAAAAGGTGCTATGGACGGTCACGACGAAAAATGTTATGCAACTCGGATGCGTGTTAAAAGATTTTGGCAGCTTTGTAAGGTGAAGAGAGAGAGGAATTATATATATATATATATATATATCGTCACGTTAAGTTTCAAAAATCTATAGCATGTTATTCGATAACCTCTTTAATTCTCATAGTGATATTAACTAACTGATATACTTTATGTGATACAACAAATAATTATAGGAATTCATTTGGTCTCTTATGCCATATCTGGGACTAAGATGTTACAAGCACTCGGTAGCATAGGGGCAGCGTGCCTAGCATTGGGTAGGTAGGTACGAGGTTCGATTCCCATGTATAGGCGAAATATTTTCTTCGAACAAAAACATTTCAGCAGGCCAGGGAATGACGAATTATGATACAAATTCATTGTAGTGGGACTCTAAAATAAGTGGTTCCATTCCATTTTGGATTATTTGAAATATTATATGCATTTCTTTCTGATCAGCCAACCTGATAGGGGCCTGATCAGGCAACCAGGTCAGGCCCATATGTGACACAACATTACATGTCCTAGTAGGGCCCTTTCGGGCTGCCTTATTAGTAGTGCCCTAGCAGGGCAGTCAGGCAACCTGATCGGGCCCTGATTTGGGCCTCATCAGAATTTCTACGCGGGAAGAAAAGAAAGAGGATAAAAAGAGAAGAAGGTGAAAGCAGAAAAGGCAAAGGGAGAAGAAAAAAAGGTGCATGAGGCAGAAGTGGAGAAGAGAAATCAGAGAAGGTAAAGGAGTTGGAGGCCAACCAAAAAAAGGAAGAGTCGTAGGGCGACGAGCTATAGACGATCAGGTACAGCAAGACGCAGAAAATGCAAAGGAGCTGCGCACAACGAAGAAGAGACGAGAAAGCATCATTAAAACGAGGGGGAGGAGGGCGAAGAAGTAAAACAGGTGTAGGGAAACAGGGGAAGAGAAAAAAGAAGAAAACGAAAACGATAAGGATGCGCGAAAGACAAGCGCCAATCGGAGACGGACAGAGATCAAAAGAAAAAAAGAAAAATAGAGTTTGTCAGAAAAAAAAAACGAATTAGGACAACAAGCATCAACAAGAAGACCAAGAGCACTAAAAATCTAAATGATGTATCCAAAACCGAAAAACCTGCACGGAACATTCGAAACCTCAGGCACGACCTTCACTGTGTTCATTTCGTCCCCGATTCTTCATTCTTTCCCGCAAGCTCCCGAAAAAAAAAAGTACCCAGACGTCAGCTTCCGCACCCTTTTCCCTCGATATTCGTGCGCTCTTTATGCAAATGCGTAGTCTCGAGCAAATGTATAAACGCATGTGCAGAAAAACGCGAATAAATACAATATGCCGTGCGGCGTACTGTGGCGCGTGGGCGTACGTGGATTTACGATGCGGGCTCCTAATCAGCGGCCAAACTTACGAGCGGCCGAAACCTTTGCAGACGCTCGCGCCTTCACAGCAGGCCGCACGTCCAATAGCCATGCGAGCACAACTAGAACGGTCTTTGGTTCATTTATGTGCACGTGGTATATATATATATATATATATATATATATATATAGATACATATTCAAGGAGGGTGCATCCAGAGAGTCGGACACGACTGATTTACGACGCGAAATAAACCGGTTCAATCCGGAGATGCCGCAATGCCATTAATCGCGGTATATACAGGGTGTCCCGCGTAAAGTGTCACAAGCTTATATCTCAAAAAGTACGGATTTTAACGAAAAAACGTTTCAAGCGAAAGTTGATTCTTTTCGAGAGGTGAAAACAATAGCAATGCCAATTTGACCTCACATACCACCGCCAAGGTCACGTGAAGGTCAACTTCAAAATCTGCGAGTAGAACCCTAATTTTTTTATTGTACATCTTAACATCATGTGCCGAGAGCTTTTCAAAGCACTGTGGATATACGCATGAAGAATGGAGGCCTGCGTAGCCTGGCAATGAAATCGCGTACGTACGAAGGCGAGCACATGGGTGGATGGGGGAGCGAACAGGGCGGAGCACGGGACGCGCGAAAGGTCAGTGCTCAAGCCCTTTCTTCATCCTCGCGGGTGTTGGAGCTTATCGAACGATTTCGCGTGCGCGATGAGTGACACGGTCGGGAAAAATCGTTTATATATAAATAACGCTTTTCCTCACTATCGATGATTATAAATTTCCATGGTTAAAAATCTCACTCGTGGTGATAAAAAAAAACATCAATTTTTTCCAAAATTTTCTCACCACCTCTTGCGGTTCTGCTGTTGCAACAAATCGAAAAGTCCACTTGGGCCGTATTTTAAATCCTGAACAAATTTAATTACCTTTAAGACGGGATATGAATTTACGACGATCAAAAAATCGATTAGGTTTTATTTATTTTTTAACGATAGAACTATATATGTAGAATATTTTCCTAAAGTTTCGAAGCGAAATTCGAAAAACGTCAAACGTTACGGCCCGTCAACGCTCGGACTCGGAGCGGGCGTGAACTTCGAACGCGTTTTTCTCAAAACTGCATTATCGAAATTGGCGTGCAGGATTATTCTAAAACCATAAGGCCGATTGAGTTGAAACTTGGTAGAAATATTGATAATATTACTACAAGTAGAAGGTACCAAACCTTCTACTTGACGAGAACTGTTTTTGAAAAATTGGAAAAAACAACTACTTTTTAATCCCCATTATACAAAAATGTTGCGTGAAATGTTGATTTTTTTTTGTAAATGCGTGTCAATTTCTTAAGGCCTTACCCCCACTTGTAGCGCAAAATAAAGGCCTTTTTCATGAATTTTTTTTAAAGAAAACTACAAAACTTTTTTAATCGATCAATGTACCAGCTTAAAGAACACATCTTGAAGAACTTTCAGTAATTTTTTTATTGAAAAATATTACGTTGTTTAGTGGCAAATGGCCGTCAATGAAATAATGTTTTTATATACACGGTTTGCGGTGACCAACATTGCGGCGAAGTGGATCATCTGAAAGAAAAATGCGGATGGATTTAGTCAAATATAAGTATAAACTAGTCTTTAATCGAAGGATTTCAAAAAATATTCATTTTTCACAAAATGCCGGACAGTCAAAGTTAATGGTTCGATTTTATCGAAAAACAAAACGGCCGTTTTTTGGCTATAAAACGGCCATTTTTTTTTTTCGAAAAAAAAATCGAACGATTAAAGACTACATTTTTATGTATTAAATAAGCCTGCAAAATTTCAAGAAGATCGGTTCATTAGTGTTCGAGTAATCTTGGTCGTCGAATTCAGAAATGCCATTTTGAGAAAAACGCGTTTAAAATTTCAATTAGCCGGTCGTTTACACAACGGATTCTTCTCTTTCAACGCTCATATCTCAGTCAATTTTGTTCGGATCGATTTGAAATTTTCACGACATATTCTCAGACTTCAAAAAAATGCAATAAAAAAAATCGATTTTTTTCAAAATCGCAAGTGGGGGTAACCCCTCAAATTCGCATTTTATTCATTTCAATTACCGTCACACAGAAACTATACATGTTCTAACTGAACAAAATGTTTGAACTTTTTTTGCAAATCAAAGTCTACGGGAAGCTAGACTGCACGCCGATTCGCAACTCCCGCTAACATTCTGCCACAGCTCCGTCATTTTGATGACGAATTAATTTTAAAAAAATATTTTGCATACTTAAATATACCATTAAAATATACCCAAAGTTTAATAATTGTAGAATAATCATTTCTCAGCTTAAAAAATCGCTCAATATTGCTTATTTTTTTCCTCTCTAAATGTATATCCCGTCTTAAGGGACAACACCACTGTGACGGCTTCAAAAAATCGATTTTTTGAAAACCATCTAGAAAAATCTAAAATACATTTAAGATTAAGATGCCGTTGGACCCAGGTCGAAAAAATAATTATTTTCGGAGATATTGAATATTTTGTGGAGCGGTGCAGCGCTCCGTGACGCTCGGGGTCCCGCGCAGCTGTGCGCCTCAGGGTCGGCAGGTATACCGGCCCTTTGCCACGTCCTGCGGGTCTTTCCCATGTATTCTTTTATCTCCCTTCACAAAAACCGGCTATTGTTATAAATATAATTTCGAAAAAAGCCATAGGTGGCGATAATTGAAAAATTTTCAAATCGTCAATCGTCAATCGTCGATATTGCAGCTGATATCGCGGTATTATTATTCAATGATGGCCTGAGAAGCCTCATGAAAGTTTTGGAGACGTTGGGGATAACTATCGGCCCAAATTGTTTCAATTTTTGCGTTGAAACCGACGCAGCGCGGATCGAGCTGGCGGAGCGCTCGCTCACAGACGCTGCAAAAGAGGCAAGAAGAGCCTCTACAAGTTCGAGAAAAGATGCTAGGGACAATGATTTGCTTCTTGAAGGCCAGCTATATGGTGCCGGCATCGCTGATTAAAGGTAAAAAATTTTTTTCCCAATTTATCGCATAAATTAACAAACCTACAACTTTGAACGCGTTTTTCTCAAAACCACTTTTTTGAGTGCGGCACGCAGCAGAACTCGAGCAATTTTTATCCGATCGACTTCAAATTTGGACTGCATCAATAAAACTAGATTATCTAAAGAAGTATATAGGATTTTTTCGATATCTCAATAATAAAAAAAGTTATAGCCTATTTTCGACGAGAAATTTTGCTCGAAAATCGTCCTTTAATTTCAAAAGCGTGCCTATTTTTTAAAAATCAATATTTTTTCAAATCCCTATGTACTTCTCTTCAAAATATCATATTATTGACGAAAACACTCGGTATTTTTTTTCAGATCGACTTTGAAGAGAGTTCTGCTGCGTGCCGCGAACCACTGCAGAGGCAACAGTACCTCACGCGGGAGCTTGCCCAGCGTCACCATGGGGCGTGAAAAATTTGAAATTTTTTTTTTATATATCTTCAATAAACAACGAACAAAACAAAAAAAAAATTTCGAATATCTCTTTTTTTCCCACAAAAAAAAATTCTTGAAAAATGGCAAAAAAAACAGGGGGTCACAGTGGTGTTGTCCCTTAAGGCCTCTTTTGTGAATTTGTCAACAAAGCTCAACTCGTGCTTCCGATATTTACTAATTCGATTTTTTGTGAAATTTCTATTTCGGGGATGATTATTCAACAGTTTGGGAATCGGAAGAGTACTTTTTCGGCCTGCATAAACATCCCACCTGAACTGAAGTTTTCTGACAATGGAACGACATTGAAGTTTTTTTTCCACTTGCAAACTTGCAAGGAAATACTATACTACTTGCAAGACACACACACACACAAACAAATGTAGGTATTACTTTATTATATATTCATCGTATATACATAAATGAACATCATGAAAAAAAACAATATTTGATATATTAAAAATATAATTTTTCAAATTCCATCAAAAGTACATTACAATTGCCCACAGAGACGAGTGGGTGTGTGTAAATGTAACCCCTATCTTTATCGTACCTTCTCTTTCAGTCTCTTTTTCACTCTTCCTATCTCCCTCCCTCTCGCGCTCTCTCGCGTTCTCGTGCACACACGATAAGCGTGATATAGGGTGGCGTCGTGCGCCTCGACGCTTCGACGGAGTTTCACGTTCGTGATGTAGGTGTACTACGTATTGATTTCAGGGCATAAATAGACCGCGGAGTCTCTATTATTCAAGATGCAACGGCAGAGTTCTCTTACTTCGTTGCAGACCGCCGTTTTCCCGCTCGTTTTCTCTCTACCTCTCTCTGTCTCTCCCTCGCTCGAACTCTCATTGTCCCTTTATCTCTGTCCCGCTCTCATTGTGTCTCTCGCTCTCTATTCCTGTCCCCGTACGAATACAGAGGCTCTACTTTTAATACACTCCCTCTCGTGGTGCTCTTCTTCTCGGACGGCCGTGCAACGGGGCATTCAACGAACGAGGAGTAGCGAAACATCGCGCGTGAGATATTATATTTATTTGTCGGCGCTGAATCCGCGAAGTTGCGTTTTTTAAAGATAATTATTATTTTTATATGTCTGTCGATATATTTGTGTCTTCGTGTTGTATGGGCGATAAAATTAACAAAATACATTATTATTCATTGTTACGATCAATATTATCGTCATAGTTTACAAGGCTACATTTCAATAGTCATAAATAATATTTACCATCATTGGAAATAATATTCATAATTTATAACAATTAATGACGTTGACGTTTGCATCGTTGGAATCCAACGATTTTTATCTCGATTCGTAATTTTTGTGTTTTACGGAATCCCTCTTTTTGCAACCTGCGGTCGTAAATGTATAGCCTTGAAGGGTCAAAAAGAAGTTTATCGATGAAAAAAAAATTGACTTTCGTTGCATTCCAACGATGCATACTTTAAGATCATAATAGTTATGATCTTTTATCTTTATTATAATTGCTGTTACGATCATCATCATCCTCGTCATTGACATTATTATAATTATTATTATTTGAACGCGGAGGTGACCAGACTTGTAAATAATAACAATAGTAACAACAACAACGACAATAATCATCATCAACAACAACAATAATAATAATCGTCATCATAATAACAATGGTATCAACTCCGGATCTCATTTAATTAAATAAAAGTGACTGCAGAAAGCGATCGATGAAATGCAACCAACTTTCTTTTACAAAAGTATGCATATATATATATATATATATATATATATATATATATATATATATATATGGGTATGCATACTTTTGTGCATACATGCATATATACACTACTACTAAAAAAAAATTGATAAAATTTCAACGTATTAAAAACGAAACACTGCAACATCTTTCTTTCTTTCTTGATATTGAGCCTGTAACTCAATAGTTCTCGAGATACGCCGTTCAACTTTTGGACGAATCTACGAGATGCGGCGAAACAAATTTCAAAAAAAAATTATGCAAAAATTGCAAGCGAATTTAAAATCGAGCATTAAAAAGTTTTATCCTCCACATACTTTGTTCTGAATGCCATACTTTTCGAGTTACGATATCCTACTTATCAGAATTTCGAGCGAAAATAGTCAAAAGCAAGAACTCGAAGGAAAATTTTGAAAACAATTCCAGGCGATCCAGTATAAGCTCACGCAACTTTTCGCATCCCTGACATTTCGTCTTGAGCCCTACAGTTGTTGACCCACGCTGCATTTTCCAAAAAATCTTTTTTTCTTGCTCCCCTAGCCGAAAGTACGCACTTTCCGGCCGCATTTCAGGCCGGGAAGAGCATTTTTCGTGGCCGGCTGACGACCGCTCGCTCTGACAGGATTTTCGCGGCCGGCGATATTTATATATGCACGTTATTCTTTTATCTTGTGCTCGCTCCTGTCAAAGTCGTGTCGTGGTCTCGCGAAGAATTTCGTTCGTGTCGAAAAAAAAAAAAATGGACGAATCCTCATCAGAAGGTTCTTGGTTCGTTGATTTGATGTTTATGTTAATAATGTTGGTTTTATTTCATCTTGATGTTTTTAATGCCCGCCCCGACCAGCAAAACCTCGGCTTCGCCTCGGTCTTGCAAAAGTCGGGCGGGCACCCCCCCCCCCACTCGCCTCCCTGCGGGAATGACAGCTTCATTGCATTTCACGAGATGGCCCGCTGACAGCCGACAGATGACAGCTGACAGCACGAATGACAGCATTAACTGCACGGAATTACATACATTAATTAGCCCCGTACTTTCGGCTACGGGATCAAGAAAAATAGTATACAACCCACGGCCCAAATGTTGGATGCCCTGGTATGTGCGATATGAAGGCCTCGGCTTCGCCTCGGCCTTTATATCGCACATGCCAGGAAATCCAACTTTCGGGCCTAGGGTCGTAATATACTATAGCTAAAAATGAAATAAATTTGCGAAAAAAAATCGTACGAAACTTTTTTAAAAACGCAAATGGAGCTTTTCCTACCTCTCTCAAATTTATCATGGATAAAAAGAGACAACAAAAAAATTCCCTGAGTTATGCCCCCAATTCTCGATGGTTGAAAAATAGTCGACAAACGATCACGTACAAAAGTGCGTACCGGAACGAAAAAAAAATTTCAAAAAAGCCCAACAAAGCTCAATTTCTTCCCGTGAGAACGCCGTGCGTTAAATTTAGTTATCTTTTTTGTTACGGAGCTGTCGAACTTTTAGTGCGGCAAGAAACATCCACTGGTGTGTCCAAACTTTTAGGCGGTAGTGTACGCAGGGTGGACCATTTAACGTGACCGCCCCAAATATCTCCGTTGCCTTTAGAGTGACGAACAAAAATGTCAGGAGGTACACTCAGAAAAACGTTTGGTAATACCCCAACTATGTATATTTAGTTGAAGCAATTATGTTTGAAGCATCCTAATTTTATTCGCTTGAAATACAATTCGATTCAAGTGACAAAGCCAGTTTAGTTGGAACAACCAAATTATCATGTCAAAATAGCAATATCTCCCTGGCTATACAATGGGTTGGATTAACTATATCGGAGTTCATACGAGTAATCCGCGTTTTATTTGAACTTTATATTTGGTCGTTGTATTGGCCAATAAACTGCACTTTCCAACTGAATTAATTATTACGCATAAAGCGAATGATGGTTGGTTCTACAATTGAATACGTTAACGCTGCGGCTAGCCGTCCGGTTATCGTACGAACAAGCGTATTTTTCTTCCGGATAGCGGCTCAGTTCACGCCGTATTTCCACGTACGTATTATTGTGATTAATGTCAGCTAGTATCCGGACGAATAACATATATATAATCGTCCGGATAGAATGTGTTAAATTGTTAAACAATCTATCTGGACGAATAATTTACACGTATTCGTTCGAATAAAATCCGTATAATATTGCTTGGGTTTGTTTGGTTTTGTGTTTGTTTGGGTTTGTTTGAACAAACCCAAACAAACCCAAACAAACCAAGCAAACCCGAACAAAGCCAAACACCAAACAAACCCAAACAAACCCAAACAAAATTATACGGATTTTATTCGGACGAATACGTGTAAATTATTCGTTTAACAGATTGTTTAACAGTATTCGTAAATTGTTTAACAATATTCAGTAAATTTAACAAATTCAGATTGTTCAACCGATTCAGTAAGTTATTACATACAGAGATTTAGATTGTTTAACAGATTGTTTAACAGATTCAGACTGTTTAACAATATTCAGTAAATTATTCGTTTAACAGATTGTTTAACAATTTAACACATTCTATCTGGACGCTAATATATATATATGTTATTCGTCCGGATACTAGCCAACACTAGGACAATGAAGCACAATAATATGTACGTGGAAATACGGCGTGAACTGAGCCGCTATCCGGAGGAATAACATACGCTTATTCGTCCGATATCCGGACGGGGAGACACTCCGATAAGTTAATTGAAACAAATGATTTAATTAACGTTACTTCGAGGTAAGACCGTGTTTTTTTTTTCTACGATGTGCATATTTTTCAGCTGTTGATTGCTATTGCTACTTGAGTTCTTGTGAATGCAATCGATCACTTTTTTCCCGGCACGATTTATAGATAACGACTTTATTTGGCAAATCGGACCACGGGCGCGCTCTGTTCGATCGCTGTGAGCGATTAGTTATAGTGGAAATCGCGAATCAGTGTAGTTTCAGATGCATGCACGAACAGCGCTACGATCGTCCTTTCGACTCCCGGCTGTTCACGTCTTCTCATCTGGCTAACATGCATCTCCCCTTGTGAGCGTGTAGAAAACTACAATATTCATTGTGATAAGTTTTGTGAGACGATTTACATCGAAAACATGAAAATGTGCGAAGTAGAAGACATCTTGATAGATTGGGGACTTCAATCGCTTGTTTCTACATTTCGAGGTAAGTGTACGATCATCATTTCTTTTTGTCCGCCATTGTTGTCACGCTGCGTGCTATCCTTCGTGAAAAACATTGTACGGCGTCTCTCGGGTGTTGATAGTAAATTTAGTGGAACCCGGTGAGTTTCATTTGACGTTGCGTGTTCACCAAGTGCATAAGTATTGAAGGATTGCTAAGGCCATTCATTCGATTGGTGTAAAACCAATTTTAATTGAACTTACTGTATACAGCTTCAACTATGTTATAATATCAGTTGTCAGAACCTACTCCGTCATTCAGGGCAAACCAACATATAGTTGGATCGACTATAGCAGCGTTGGGGGGTTTTCTTTTAAAATATATTTTCAGTCGTACGGACTATACATGAACTTTTATCAAAAATATTATTTACTGACTGAAATATGCTCTGCAATTGATTCAATGCACACATGTTTCATTCTACTGTATATGTTTTTCGTTGAACTATATATTTTGAAAATGCTTTCAAGGGAGATATTACCGACCCGACCGTTCAGTATGTTCAAATAAAGTTTGCTTTCAGGACACCGGAATTAGAATTGAAAGTACTCTGTGCGTTTTTTGATCAAGAAGTTTGGTTGCTGGAAATAAATTTATATTTGTAATTCAACCAAATCTCGCAGTCAATTGAACCGTTCATATCGTTCGCCACCCGCAACTGCAGGATTTGGTTTATTCAAACCACTTTTTTTTTGACGGTAACAAACGTTTTTCTGAGTGTAATTTGATTGATTTCGAAGGGCTGATACAGTGGTGGAATATTCATTTTTGTCAAGGTCCATTACCTCCTGACATTTTTTCCGTCACTCTAAAGATAACGGAGATATTCAGGGTGGTCGCGATGGGTGGAACGATCCAAAAAAATAATTAAAAAATTGGATTTTCACGCGGTTTATAAGGGTGAAACTTCCGGTGCCCGCTCATTCGATTTCAAAAGGCCCCCAGGGTTTCCCCAGTATCTCGAAGGAGTTCGGAATAAATATCTCGTGGGTGGACATTGCGACAGGTCGGACACGAGTTTCCTCACGGGTCGAATGTTTTCCGCAATTGATATGCCCCCAGGAAGGGGGACGAACGTTCCAGGGTGTGCAGCGCGCTGAGAGCGTAGCACTGGGGGGGGGGGGGGGGGGGGGTGGCCGTTACGGCGGAATTAACGAACAAGCGGGAAAGATAAAATCGGCGAGGTGATCGCGCACGGCCGAGGGAACGAGTAAGTTGAGAAGTTGGGAGAGATCGCGAGACGCACGTGCGGCTGTCTCAGCATATCGAGTCACCGCGTAGACCGCCGCCACCGCAAGAAGAGGGAATACCGACGGAAAGGGAGAAGAGACTCGAGGTAACTCGAACGAGCGAGTTAGCACGTCCAGCATTCCGTGTCATTTCGTATTCCATGCACAGGGTGTCCGAAAAGTTTCGCACGTGTTTGGGAGGAGGGAATTTCGAAAATTTTAGGAGAAAAAAAAGATTTTTTTTCGAGTTTATTTCATTTAATTTGAATTTACTAATTCAGGGGGAAAAATATATATTTGTAACACTTATTTAATTTAAATTAATTAACTTTAGCGGCAAATATATATATATATATACTTTTTTAAGTTGTCTAATTCAAAAGAAGAATTTTTTCTTTTATTGGTTTAATGTTATTAATTTAAGGGCAAAAATACTCGTCTATTCTTATTTTCAGACTGAAAACAGCGTAGAGAATTGAATATTTTGTTTCAATTTCATTCAATTGAATTTAAAGTAATTGATTTTATGGGGAAGAAACGGTCCATTTGTTATTTTCAGACTGGAAACGACGTGGAGAATTTTATTTTTTATTTTTAAACATGTTTCATCAAGGTGCATACTTCATATACAGGGTGTCCGAAACGTCCCGGACGAGTTTGGGGCTCGGGCCGAGAGGATTGTATGGGTAAAAAATGACCGTCCGTTTTTTTCATTTAAAATCTGAAAACGGCGTACAGGTTGAACAAAAATGTTATCTCTCATATACGTATTTTATATACGTGGTGTCCGCAAAGTCCGAAAAGAACGTACGGCCGCGTGGATCTCAAAGTTATGGGCAGAAAAATCCCGTCCCTCTTAATTTTCTATCTCGAAAGATTAAACGGAAAAAATTGATAAATCGTTGGATTCTTGTATTCCGTGTACAATAGGGTAGCACAAATTTTAGCTCTATTTTTTTTCCTTTTTCTCACAACCCACTTATATTTTTTTAAGAAAAAAAAAATAGTCGCGAAAGCTGTGAGGGGTCAAAAAATATTTAGATCCTCGAATTGTTGTATTTCGTGTACAGTAGGGTGGCACAAATATTAGCTCTATTTTTTTCCTTTTTCTCACCATCCAATTTGAAATAAAAAAAATATTCGCGGAAGCTGAGAGCGGTCAAAAAATATTTAGAGGTCGCCAAGCTTCCCAAAAAATCAAATTTTCATTAGAAAATCGATTTTTTTCCGTCCACTTCTCACCCATGAATTTTCCGCTGTACAATTTTTTAATTGACCTAGCGGAAGCTCTAGCCGGCCAATGAATATTTAGAGATCGCTCAAGAGCTTCGAAATTTTCAATTTTCGCAATTTTTTTTACTTTTTTCACTCATAAATTTGACGATTTGTAATATTAGACAAAAATTAATCCATTTTTCTCTAGAAACAGATTTTTCCAATTTAATAAAGCCCTTGTCCGTGAACAAAATATACGCCTCCCGTTTTATCGGGTTAGAAGTGTGAGGTAATTTTGAAAAATCTGTTTCTAAAGAAAAGAAGGATTGATTCTTTTGAAAATTTTACAAAGCGTTAAATTTATCAGCAAAAACAGTTTTAAAAAATTGCCAAAATTGAAACTTTCGAAGCTCTTGAGCGACCACTAAATATTCATTGGCCAGCTAAAGCTTTCGCGAGGTTTACTTAAAAAATTATAAAGCGTAAAATTCACATGTGAGAAGTGGACGAAAAAAAAATCGATTTTTCAATGAAAATTTTAATTTTCGAGAGGTTTGAGCAACCTCTAAATATTTTTTGACGACTCGGAGCTTTTGCGACAATTTTTGTTTTCTTTAAACAAGAAAATTGGATGGTGAGAAAAAGGAAAAAAAAATAGAGCTCAAATTTGTGCCACCCTAGTGTACAGTGTTGAAAAAAAAGTTCCCGGCGTAAGGAACTCTCCCACGTCTATTCGATTTCCCGATTGAACAACCGTGCACGTTACTGAGCTCATCGCGAACCGGCTAAAGTTATCCTCCCTCTTCGTTCATCCCCTCCGTTTCATTTCGTCACACGCGCGCCATTTCCCGAGCCCTTTCATTCGTCTCTCCCTTTCTTATCGCCTTTAATATCCGGCGCGAAGGGACGCGAAACGATGGATATTATTCCACATTTTGCCCCTGGTACGACACATCGAATGGCACTCTTCGGAAAGGGAAAGGGCGGACAAGCGAATGTCATTGGAGGTGTCAAAGAGGGTGGTGGGTTGAGCCGTTACCCTCGGTATGTGGGGATGAATATATGTGGGGGATGGAATCCGAAGCACTATTGATATGTGCACACACACACACACACACACACACACACACATATACATACAGGGTGCCCCTCTTATCTCTGCCACCCGAAATAACTCGGTAATTATCGACGTCACAAAAAAATGTTCCAAACAAAAGTTGTACGGTGTGAAGGGAGCCACCAAATGCGACCACTTTTTTTTTTTTATTTCGTTCGAGGCACTGACGCACAGTGAAGATCACCTCCACTTTTTTAAATGGAATGGTACATTTTTTTTTTCATTCATTAATTTCATCATTTTTTTCATCATCAAAAAACATTACGGGGTCAAAGTCGTTCAAGGTCATAATTGTTTCATCTCTTTATTTTTATTACTATCTAAACTCTTCTTTCGCAATTTTCGGTTATGGATCCCTAGTGCGAATGTTCAAAAATATTTCAATGACATTTGCAGTCCAAATGTGCAAAAAAATTGGGCGAAACGAGGATAAAAAATAATTTCGTTGCATTTCAACGGTGCAAACTTCAGTGCCATTCGAAATTTACGACCTCAATTTGAAAAAAAAAAGACTTTCGATGATGATAAAAAATGGAAAAAGGATGGTTGCATTCCAACGATGCGAACTTGAACGTCATTGACTGAAATGAACTCTAGATAAAAGTTACATGGTTTTCGGCAGCACGTTTTTTATTCGAGTATGGTGTTTCTTTTTTGTTTTTATTTTATCTACCGTTTCGGAGATATTTGGTCGAGTCGATTTGAAATGGACATCCTGTGTATATATACAAGCGTGTGTGTGCGTGTGTGTAAAAAGTATAATTTTGAGAAATTTGATGGAGTGGAAGAGTTAGAGAGAGAGGGAGAGTCCTAAAAGGAAAAAAAAAGGAACAAAAACGACACTCTGAATGGCTCCCGATGAAAAGGCATTTCCCAAAGTTTTTTTTCCATTGCGAATAAATTTATTTTTTCTTCCATTTTATTTTAACTATATTAGCAACTTCACAGATATTCCAGGCATTGAATTTACGTGGGACACCCTATGCACATAACGAAACGGCAGAATTTCAAGTTAATTAAATATTCCAAAAATCGATGTCGAAATGACGCGAGAGAGAGAGAGAGAGAGAGAGAGAGAGAGAGAGAAGGGAGAAAAGACGAAACTAGGGGTGGCTGCCGATGAAAAGGGAATTCGCGAGTACGCGGCGGGGTATAATATTCCCGTCGACTGTGTAACGCTACGCGCTCAAACACACTCGCTTTGCATCCGACATGTTGCAATAAAAGGAAAAAAACGAGAGGGAGTCTCTCGCTGCGATAATAATGAATGGTTTTGTATGAGTATGCATGTCTCCCCCTTCCTCCCTCCTCCGACGTCGACCTAACTCACTGCCTCTCTCTCTCTCTCTCTCTCTCTCTCTTCTCCCTTCTCCCAATGTGCATGCCCTGCATTCCCGTTAGGGAGAAGCTTTTGACAAAACCGCGCAAACTGGGAGAGACAGAGAGAGAGAGAGAGAGAGAGAGAGAGAGAAAATTCTACATACAGGGAGCGCTTATTCGCGTTTTGCAAAATGTGCCAACGCTGCGAGAGCCACGTCGATTTTGCGAGAGAAGAGGCAGGGCGCACAAACACGCGTAAGGGAGGTGCGCAAGCGCGCGCGAGCACCCTCGACGCACAGTGCGAAGAGTTTGTGTACCGGATATGAACTAGACTGCAAGCAGACGAAGCAATGAAAATCAATACGGTTTCCTCGACGTTTCTCTTTTCTGCGTTTCCACGCTCACTTCCTGGACCAAAAGTCCTCACCCCCCCCCCAGGTAAGTCCTCGTCCACGCCTCGAGTCACGAGAGGACCCGTTCGCGATCTCGTGACTGCGCAGTGAGAGCATTTATATATCTATATTTATACGTATGTACGAGTACATAATAGTGGCCTGTGCCCAGCGCCTCGTCATACTTTTGACTTTGCCGGTAAAGCTTTGACTCCACACACGTCGCGGAGGAATAAAAGAGAGTCGCAAAACCCAAGCCGCGGCCCTTTCTGCTCTACGTGTACTGCCAGTATACCTATAGCATTCTCGGCGTCTCCTCTTTGTGCGGCTCTTCGTACGCGCTTCCCAATCTCGCCGCACGCCAAGCTCGCTGAGCTACTGCAGCATGGCGAAGCAGCAGAAAAATCAGAGACGTTTTTAGGATTTGAACACTCGCTGCTACGCTCTCGCGGATCATTCGGTGATGCACGAGTAGCCTAAAGCCATCCGGAGAATCCAGAGATCATTTTGGGATAAGCGTCGATTAGATCGGTACTTCCGGTTTCGCGTTTATCACAAGCGTACAAATTCGAAGCTCCGCACAGAAATCCTACTTTATATGTGTATATATATATATATATATATATTTGATGGTATGGATGTGTATCTATACACACACACACATATATATTGATGAAAACTTTTATAAGATAACAGGTCAACATGCGAGACGTCAAAAAATGTCGAAAAAATCAGTTTATGGAGTTAAAAAATAAACGCGTGTCTTCCTTGGAAAAGAAAGAATAAGCAAAATATAAAGCGACAAAGAATAAACAAAAACGCGTTTTGGTGCAACAACAAAGAACGCCAGCAGGCAAAAAGAGTGATAAAAAAATAAGCACGTGACCCATTTTATTATCCGTTCACTCTCACTGTATCTTTTTTTATCAGAGCCCACATTTTCTTTTTTTTTTTTACGGACACGACGCTCTCTTCGTGATTCCTTTTATGGGCTCCTGCGGTGGTACTCTTTTTGCGCCATTTTCAGATTCGACTCTCCCGTATCTCTCGGCGGGGATATCATGCAGTCGAGAGTCTCCGGATCGCCTTTTAAGGTCCTCGTATTTCAGGGCCTCCTCTCTCTATCTCTTTCTCTCTCCCCCTCACTCTGTCTCTCTCTCTCTCTCTCTCTCTCTCTCTCTCTCTCTCTCTCTCTCTCTCTCTCTCTCTCTCTCTCTCTCTCTCTTTCGTAATCGGGTTGCGAGACCTTGGTCCCGGAATTCGCAAGAGGATCTGTCCATGAGGATGTGAGAGAGTCGTGTATCATCCTGCATACACAGCAACAATACGCAATGCGCGAATCAACGATTCAAACATTTTTTCTTCTCCCAGTTACGGCTATGAGAATTTCGTTTTGTACCGTTCTTCCGGCGATAATGGTGATACTTACAATATACGGATGATCATGAGAATTATTAATGAAACATAATAATAACACTGATAATAGAATTTATTTATTTCTATTAATAATAGGAGAGAAATTTTTTTCCATAATAATAATAGTGAAAATATAGCAATAATTATAATAATAATTCCACGTGTTCGTCATATATAGGGTGTCTCAAAATGACCTGACATTTCGATGGATTGATAAAACGCATTATTTATTTGAAAGGTACAAATATTTTTATTTTTGATATAAGGTACGAGCATGGAGGTTATGTGTGGAACACAATAATTGCTTCCTTGAGCTCCGGAATGGTTTGTGTATCATTGGCATACACTTTGCCTATCAGAAAATCCAAAAAAAAAAAAGAGAAATCCAATGGCGTCAAACCGCACGATCTTGGTGGCTAATTCACATCACCGCGGTGCGAGATAACACGATCATAAAACCTCGTCTGCAATAACTGCATTGTTTCGCCGGCAGTGTGGCAGGTTGCGCCATCTTGTTGAAAGAATATGTCTTCCAAGTTCATGCCGTTTATGTCATTTATCGAATATTGTGTTCCACGCATAACCTACGTGTTTGTACCTTATATTGAAATAAAAATATTCCTTCTTTTCAAATAAATAATACGTTTTATTAATAAATCAAAGTGTCAGGTCATTTTGAGAAATCCTTTGTACAATGTGAAAAATAACCTAGAATAAAGAATAGCGTAAAAGACAACATACTGTACAATGAAATAAACCACAGTCGAACCTCGATCTAACGAAGATTTGTCCATTCCCTTCCAATAGACACCCGAAACCTTGATACAAGAACATAATAATATACATTGTGCTTTAATTGCTAATTGCCCTAAATGAAACCTTTCTTTCTTTAAAAAATATTCCTACATTTATAGTACTGATATATATATTTTTAAAGAACATTTTAAAGAACACGATCTCGATATAACGAAACCTCGATATAACGAACTTCCCTAGAGATTCCTTATATCGAGGTTCGACTGTACTACTATAGAGGGTGTTCCAGAACTGAATGCCTCTCCTGAAATGGGGGGGTTGGGGGCGAAATTCCGAGTCGATTGATATAATCATGTGTGGGTCTCAGATCAACCCCTGAATTATTATTAATTTTTAAAGGCGGGCCAATGAGGTGCGCCGGCTCATCGGGCGCACCTGATTGGCCCGCCTTGAAAAAATTAATAATAATTCAGGGCTTGATCTGAGACTCACACATGCTTATATCAATCGACTCGGGAATTTCATCCCCACCTCCCCATTCCAGGGAACGCATTCAGTTCTGGGACACCCTGTATATTGTATAATATTAAATAGTAATATTAATTCTTAAGTAATAAAAATTATTATTATTTAATAATTATGATAATATCATTACATATAATATATAATAATAATTCCTTCGAACAACAAGAGCAACAATAATAATGACAATAATCATGATCATAATGAAAGAGATTTTTTCAAGAATAATAACAATACTAGAAGAAATTTCACGATAATAATAATAACAATGATAATAATTCCGCATTATCATATATGTAGTGTATAATATAATTGCTATAGATAACATTCAATTATAACTCCTTCAAACAACAATTATAACGATACTACTAGTTATTATTATAGAAATAATAAAAAAAGACGTTTTTTTCTATCAACAGTAATAGAGGAAGAAAGAATTACAACGAAAACATTTCCGAAAACAGTAACAAATATAATAATAATGATCATCATAATTCCGCGACTTCATCATACATGTAGTGTATAATATAATTATAATATTTTATGTATAATAATAATGTCTTCAAACAACAACAACGACGGTGATAATAATAATAATAATAATTAAACTACTGGGAAAAAAAACTCAATTCTCAGGCTGTATAATAATGCAAAAGGGCAAACGTATCAGTATTTATGTATCTGACATATATATATATATATATATATATATATATATATAAATCGGAATAAGGTCATTGAGTGATATTTATCGGGGAGGTCCGACGTACCACGCCATGTGCATCTCAGCGAGATTAAATGTGTGCGAGTATGGGTGGATTTGCATGTATGTAGGTGAACTATTATAGGCGTGTAATTGTCGCTTTGGTTGCGCTGTCGAGAACGAGACCCTTTTTTCCCTCACGATCGTATAATTTTATCTCATTACAGGCAGTGTGCGAGCGCGTTGATAAACAAGTATGAAAAACATGGTAAGCGACGTCGGCTCGCTCGTATAATACGAAATATTTCCGTTGCGCGTGGTGCCATGTTTGCATATATACAGTACTACCTCCCTAAGAGAGCCCTCCCTAAGAGAGAATTTCCCCGCCGTTCCGCTTGAGCGCATTTTATGGCTTCCCCCACCTAGCTCGAGCTGTCCAGTGTACCCGAGGCCTCCCGAGTTTGTCGCGGACACCTCCATAAGAGATCGCGAGCGATTTCAGAAAATCGCACGTCGCACGATTGTCAAATGGATAATATTCCTTTGTATAATAATATATACGTTTAAGCCGTAAAGTCGGAGAAAAAAACATGCACCATAATTAAATTTCAAGTAGTAATTTAATGCAAGTAAAATATATTTTCGATTCAGCCATCCCGTTTTATCTAAAAATGAAATATTTATACATATATATACATTGTATATTTCAACTTGAAGTATATACACAAGATAAATTGTTAGTTACATTTTTTTTGTACACTGTACAGTAGAACCTCAATTATCCGAACGATGACTTAGTTTATCCGAACTCTCAATTATCCGAACGTTGGCGCGAAAGATACATTGTTGCTCGCTGCCACCGCCGTGAGCAACAATGAGCAACCCAACGCAATCTCTCCTTCCCAAACGGCTGCGAGACTTAGCCACTCAAAAACGCGTTACAGCCGTTCGTCAATTAAAAATGGACGATTTTATTTTTAAAAAATATAAAAAAAGCATTCAACTTTTTTCAGGTATTTCAAATACATTATATATATATATATATATATATATATATATATATATATATATATATATGTATATATATATATATATATTTCAACGTTAACATATATGTCAAATTATAATATATATGTATGTACTGTTTTTATATAAAAAGGTGTTGTTTATGATCTCGTCCCAAAAAACCCACGTGTCGATTATCCGAACTTTTGATTATCCGAACTAGTCTCGGTCCCAATTGGTTCGGATAATCGAGGTTCTACTGTATATGTTCGAGTTTCGATAACGAATATACTACGTATATTTTTGCGAACAATAAGATAATTCAACAATTATTGAAAGTTTTACAAATGTTTCCTTCATATGTGTTATAATATTGCAACAACAAAATATACCAAACAGCAGAATAAAAAAAACGCGAAGAAAAAGAAAGATTTACACATCAATATTCAATGAGATATACTTACGCATGAAACGACGAAACGCCAGTACACTTTCCGCAACTTGTTTACAGTTTTCTCAACACTTTCGTTCGCGCTCTCTCATAGAGGTCGAGTGGAGAAACACATACACGCTACCACATGCGCGATTTTCGAGCGCGCTAACCTAGCGGTGGGGGAAGGCTTCGGCGACGAATTTCTCGAGAATTACTTCCCCTAACCGCCCTAGACCGCTCTCTTAGGGAGGTAGTACTGTACATACGTATATACGTACACACGGCACTGTGCGCAAAGGAAAGAGCAAAAAAACAACGAGTTAAAAAGAGTTGGGTCAAAGGGACATTTTTTTTCGTTCTTCGCCGTAAACGCGACCGAATTAGTCGGCGCGAATTTCCGAGGGATTCGACATTACGCAACGATGAATATAATAATAATGGTAAAAAAAAATAATTAAAAAAAAAACAGAAATAACGTCGGAAGATCGTCGAGGGTATATAGGATCGAGTCGTGTCGCAAGAGCCAACGATTCAACGCTCGTAGATCCTGCGCCGTCGTGCTCGGAATATCAACGCGATCTCCGGGGGCTGTAACTGTAAAGTCCGATTTACGGCGATTTTCCTCGTCTCACGGCGTTCCTTCGTATAATATGCGTGTGCGCGCGTGTATATATTTATATATAAGTATATATATATATATATATATATATATATATATTTATTTATTTATTTATTTTAAAAAACGATATTCACATACGAACTTGATTACGAAAAAAATGGCCAATTTGGTTTTTTTTATTCCTTAACCCTTAACGGCGGGGTAAAGTTAATTCGGCGAAAAAAAGGCATGTTTTTAAGATTTTTTTTGGCGTAACGAATAGTGTTCGTTTATTGAAAAATTTACATATAATAAAGTAACATTTGAACAACATTCTCCTAAATTTGCATTGCAAAATATTCAAAATTGAGCGAGTGAAAATTAAAACCCGGAGGCGCCTCGAAAAAAAGTTGGTTTGCGGTGTGCACCATAACTCGCAACAGAATCATTTGAAGCAAAAAAATCAAAATGCATTTGTTAAAGGAGATGTTTCTCGAGGTAATGACGGGAGGATTTTTTTTTTCGATTTTTCGTAGCACTTGGGAGCCAAAAACCCGATTTTCGCTAAAAAAAATCGACTAATTTGTTGTTGAAAAATTAGTAATTATTAAAAACAAACAAAAAAGCTCTCGACAATACCTGGTGAATTATGTGAAGAAGTACTGTGCAAAATTTCAAAGCGATTGGTCCAGTAGATTTTGAGTTATCGTGCACACGGACTTCAAATATGACAAGTCTCAGAAAAACGGTTTGAAAAACGCAGAAGAGAAGAGAACGGCATGGAGCAATAGACGCTCAAATACTCATAACTTTGTCAATTTTACTCCGATCGACTTGAAATTTTAACACAATATTCTTGATATATTGTGCATTCATTTAAAAAATTTTAAAAAAATGAAAAAAAAAATGTTATTACTTTACCCCGCCCTTAATAGTCACACTGGGTCGATGGGACGCAAGCAAATTATTTTGATTCCGTACAGCTTTTTTTTTCCCAATAAAACATTAATTTTTTTTATATGCGTAAGCGTTTCATTCTTTCCTTCTAAATCGCACCTGCGTTGGATGAAATAAATATACTTTTTGAAAAGTTCACAGAAACCGCCATGTCTATTTCAAAGTACATTGTTTCCAGATTATAAAACCATTTTTTTTTTGGTTAATAATTACAAGAGTTACAGCAATTTTTGTAAAAAAAAAAGTTATTTTTCACGTTTTTTTTCCATAATTTTTTTGCATATTTGAAATTTAATTTTCGATTTCTAACCAATATCCTTATATTAAACAAGGTTCAAATTATACCTCAGTATTTTTTTTCATATCGCTCAATGCGTTATTTCATTATTTATAACAATTTAAAAACGCGTGGGCCCCATGGACCCAGTATGAGTATAACGTGATTCTAGCTAAGCGTGACTACTAAGGGTTGATTGAACTAAAACACATGTTGATTGAAAAAAAACATATATGTATGTTAATTATGTGTAAAACGTCTGCAAAAAAACCAATTTTTTAATTGTTGTCGGTTCCTTTCAATACGCGTTAATTAATTTTTTTAAATTAAATAAATATATTAATATGTTTTAATTCAACGAGTACTGGGAGGGGGGGGGGAGAGAAATCCTGTTTTTTCCTTCTTTTCAATGCCTCGAAAGTTTCTCATGTACGAGCTCAGGGCCATCCGCGAAGATTTCTTTTCCCGACAATCTTACCAAAGGTTCCACGAGTAAAAAAATTAAAAATCGATGCAATTCCCAATTTCCTTGGATTGGTTTTTGTCGGATTGTGGATCTCCGACACTGCAAAGAGAGGCAAAAAAAAAAAGAAAAGAAAAATGGTCGCATTCAACGTGCCAAGTTTTGTCCCTCCGGGTACGACACGATGGATAAAGTCCGCACGAGGACGAATTGTGCGCGCGATCAACAGCGCACAGACTGTCTTCCCCCCTCCCCCCGCTCACTAGCTCGTTTGCTCGAGAACGCGGTTCTCCTTTCGTTCGTTGCGATTCTCCGAAGCGGTTTTAAAATGCAAATCGCGTCTTCGCGTTAGTACCGCACGGATATGCTTTTCCATATACAGGGTGTCCCTCTTACCTCTGCCGTCCGAAATAACTCGGTAATTATCGACGTCACGAAAAAATGTTCCAGACAAAAATTGTACGCTGTCAAGAGGCCCTCAAATGCGACCATTTTTTTTTAATCCGGTGGAGACGCTCACGCACAGTGAAGGTCACCTCTACTTTTTCAAATGGAATGGTACACTTATTTTTCAAACATCTTGCGAAGCACCTCAAGCCGCATAAAAAACATTCAGGGGTCAAAGTCGTTCAAGGTCGTTCAAGGTGAGTATCGATGATACAAATCGAAATGACCTTGGATGACTTTGACCCCCTAATGTTTTTTATACGGCTATTTGAGGTGCTCCACAAGATGGTTAGGGAAAAAATGTACCGGTCCATTTTAAAAAGTCGAGGTGACCTTCACTGTGCGTCAGAGCCTTCACCGAAATAAAAAAAAAAAAAAATGGTCGCATTTGATAGTCCCCTTCACACGGTACAACTTTTGTCTGGAACATTTTTTCGTGACGTCGATAATTACCGAGTTATTTTGGGTGGCAGAGATAAGAGAGACACACTGTATATAATATTAAATTGTATTACAAAAAGTATATTTTATTACCACATTTTTGGTTACAGTAACAAATTGCAGCAAAAAAATCGGACACGGTCATCTGTATATATGTGTGTGTGTGTGTGTGTGTGTGTGTGTGTGTGTGTGTGTGTGTGTGTGTGTGTGTGTGTGTGTGTGTGTGTGCGTGCGTGCGTGCGTGCATGTGTGTGTGTGTGTGTGTGTGTGCGCGTGTGCGCGCGCGTGTGCGTGCGCGTGCGTGTGTGTGTGTGTGTGTGTGTGTGTAATTATTGGTATTAAACGTGATTATTTTATATTTTATATTATAATATACATGTATACATAACGTGTTGGTAAGCATACCATGCCACTGTATACGTATATATAATAATAAACATGTTTCGTAAAATTATGACACTCGTGAATTAATTAAAGCGTAGTGGAGACGAGGGAACGATGTATTCGTACACTACCGAGGAGGATCATCCGGGCCCATGATCCTTCCATCCTTCTTGCGAAAATATGTTAACCCTTACCACTTAACGCTCGAGGCACTTTATTGCGGGAATGAAAAAGCTTGCTCGCTTTAATGAGTCAGGCCTTAGTGTGTCGCATACACACACACACGTACACACAAGCATATATACATAATGTATTCACTTCAATTACAAGGATCACAGTTCCTGCTTATTACTTTGTGGGCTATTATGCCTGTTTCGGAAAATATACATATATATACACACACTTGAATATTTGAGAAGTTACACTGCGATCCCTTGCGACCGCGTGGACGTTGCGTGCAACGAGCCCGTAGTGCGTAAAGACGCAGCGAATGGAAAAGTTTTCTCGCACTCGCGCGCGCGTGAGAGCGGGAATGGGTATATATATACATATGTGTGTGTGTGTGCGTATATACATATATATATATATATACATATATATACACATGCATTATAGTACTGGATAGAAAACAGCGTATGAGTGACCGCACAGCTCGAGGGACGCGATTTACTTCGCACATCCACGCGCGAGCATTCCATTCGATTCACGTACGGTGTACCGTATTTGCAAAGGATATCGATAGGGAAAATAGAGAAACTACGCAGCGTGCGCGCGGAAACAATGCGAGAAATGCGGGAGTTGCTGGGCTCAAAGCTCGTAGAAGAAATCGCTCTCTCTCTCTCTCTTACACACACACACACACACGCACGCACGCACACGCACGCGCACGCGCACACGCACGCGCACGCACACGCGAACGCGCGCACACACACACACACACACACACACACACACACATGCACGCACGCACGCACGCACACACATGCACACACACACGCGCGGACGCACGCACGCACGCACGCACGCACGCACGCACACACTTCAGTAAAAGTTGCGAGGTCGATCTCTCCGATGTCGATGAAATTCGGCATGCTTGTAGAATGGGTAAAAATAAGCGACACGTATTTTTTTTATATCTGCGGAACCCGATTTTTTTAGGGTTGAAACGCACCCTCGAAAATTGGAGTGTTTTTCGTTTTTCGTCGATAACGTTTTATCGGTACGAGATATGAAAAAAATTCAAATTGCAACAATGTTTATTTTTTCGTGTATACTATACATTGGAGATGAGAACGATAACGTTATCGACGAAAAACGAAAATACCCTTATTTTCGAGAGTGCGTTTCGCCCCTTAAAAATCGGGTTCCGGAGATGTAAAAAATTACGTATCGCCTTTTTTTACCCATTCTACAAGCATGCCAAATTTCATCGAAATCGGAGAGATCGACCTCGCAACCTTACCTTGTTAAATCCATTTTTTTTTAACGGAGTGTCTCCCCGTCCGGATGCGGCTACGTTCACGCCGTATTTCCAGTAGACGTACATATTGTGTTTCGTGTCAGCTAGGATCCGAACGAATAACATATATAATCGTCCGGATAGAATGTGTTAAATTGTTAATTTGAATGTGGAAAATTTCTATGTTTTTAGCCTCTAGAGAGGATTAAAAAAGACGGTGCAAACGATTACTTCTGTAAAAGGTGCTCAAAATGATGGCCACCACTATCAATACACGCTTGTAATTTGATTCGCAACGATTGTATTGTCTTATCAATCGCGTCAGTCCGTATCAACGAACGGGCTCTAATTGAGGTTTGGATAGTTTAAGAAATAGGTTAAGATAATTTAAGAAATTTGACAAAATCGTTTTTTTTTTCCATATTATTATCGAGACCTTTATTAATACGCTCGTGAAAACCGTTTATTGATATTTCAAAAATTGGCGGAGTAATGGAAATTATAAGCAAGCCGCGCGCAAACCTCTAATCTAATAGTATCAAAACTTTGAACGCGTTTATCTCAGAACTATGTTTTTCAAATCGGCGCCCACGATATCTCGATAACTAATTGGCCGATCGAGCTCAAATTTTGCACACACCTGCGTTAGCCTCTTTTTGAGGACTGGTAGCAGAATTGAGTCGAACAATAATTTTGCCCATATTTTATAACTCTTCGAATATCCGAAAATATACGAAATATCGTTAATCAAAGTTTAACAGGCCGCCATTTTGTGAAATTTTTTTTTTAAGTACTAATTCTGCCACCAGTGCTCAGAATACTCATACAGATTGAGAATATATATATATATTTTTTTTCAAATGCATACAACATCACCCAGAGTGGGCGCCGATTGAGGCGGTTTTCCACGGACCATGTAAAAAAATAGAAAACTACACGAAAATATTTAAAATAATTTTTTTTCTGTAAATGTTGGAATTCATTCTCAAAGTATTTTAATACTCAATAATAATGAATTATTGAGTATTTTAATACTCAATAATAATACTCAATTTTAATACTCATAATAACACTCAATTTTAATACTCAATATTTAATAATAAAAGTATTTTAATTCTCAAATAATTTTTTTTCTTCAAATGTTGGAACACATTCTCAAAGGAACAATAAATACATATGTATAATTTCATCAAGTCAACTTTGATGGTATAAAAGTTATTTCAAGCCAAAAATGACGTACAAAATCTCGCTCTACGAACAAACAAACACAAACAAACCCAAACGAAAGCAAAAAACAAATACAACGAAACAAAACCAAACAAATTCAAACAAAATTATGAACATTTTATTCGGACGAATACGCGTAAATTATTCGTCCAGATAGATTGTTTAACAATTTAACACATTCTATCCGGACGATTATATACAGGGTGTCCCAGAACTCAACGTCAAGCCGAAACGGGGTGACAGGATTGATTGTAACCATCATGAGAAAAATCAGAAAAAAAATAAAGCAGAGCCTTTCAAAGTAGACAAATTTTGAAAATTTTAAATTCATTGTTTAACAAATAGTCTTAATTCTAGGAAACTTGAGTTTGTTTGGGTTTGTTTGACAATAACCGAAAAATGGTTACAGTTTGACCAAATTTCTAGGTTTTTCTTAAATGCCCATAATTTTCAAACTGCATGGGATAGATTTTTTTATGATTTTTCTCATGATGGTTACAATCAATCCTGTCACCCCGTTTCGGCTTGACGTTGAGTTCTGGGACACCCTGTATATGTTATTCGTCCGATATCCGGACAGGGGGACACTCCGTAGATTAATACTAAGCAAGATGTGAAGTGGAATATGGTGCAGTATGTAATAAGGGGAAAGACCTCGTACAATGAAGCTACAATGAAAAATATAAAAAATACCAATCGAGATCCAGGTAAGTCGTACGGTCTGTTTACATTGTTCTCAACTAAGAATCTTATCAACTTGGTTCGAAGAGCGGTGAGAAGTTTGTGATTAATAAGATAATACGATCAATGCGAATCAGATTGAAAGCGTGCATTGCGATTGGTGGCCATCGCTATGAGCACCTTTTACAATGTTGTTGAAGTTTACATCGTTGGAATGCAACGAAAACTCTTATTCATTTTCTCTTCACTCCATTTTTGTCGTTATCAAAAGTATTTCTTTTCGTTAGATGTAGGTTGTAGGTATCCAATAAGGACCTCGAAAAAAGTTTGCCGTAGCCTTGATCTGTCGAAAAAAAAAAAATATTGCGATAGGAAAAAGAAAAAATGTCGTTGCACTCCTACGATGCAAACTTCAATATCGTCTTTTACAGGACTAAGTGTTTGCACCGTTTTTTCAGTCGATTCTAGGCTAAAAACATTGAAGTTTCTTTTTTATCGACTTGTCATGATAAATCTCAATCGATCGTATTAAAATTTGGTGTGTAAACGTATTTTTCGTTCCTTGATAAAATTCTCACAAGGAAAGGTTGCAAGATCGATCTGTCCGATTTCGATGAAATTCGGCATGCTTGTAGAATGGGTAAAAATAGGTGACACGTATTTTTTTATATCTGCAGAATCCGATTTGTAAGGGGTGAAACGCACCCTCCAAAATAGGGGTGTTTTTCGTCGATAACGTTATCGTTCTTATCTCCAATGTATAGTACACGAAAAAATAAGCATTGTTGCAATTTTATTTTTTTCATATCTCGTACCGTTTAAACATAATCGACTAAAAACGAAAAACACCCCAATTTTCGAGGGTGCCTTTCACCCCTTAAAAATCGGGTTCCGCAGATATAAAAAAAATACGTGTCGGCTATTCGTACCCATTCAACAAGCATGCCAAATTTAATCGAAATCGGAGAGGTCGATCTTGCAACCTTTCCTTATGAGAAAAAAAATAATTGTCACATTGAAAAAAATGGAAGTGACCTTCAAATGTCCGGAGCGCCTCCACCTGGATGACGGTCGTAGCGACCGCTGGATGACCGCCTCTTAACTGTGGAACTTTTGTAGGAAATGTTTTCTTCTAAGTCTGATAGGTTGGAAAATATTTCTAGTGCTGACATTTGTTGCCTCACCCGGTATATACAGGGTGTCCCAGGTCGACCGACCGATCTCTGAATTCAGAATACATGCCATCATTTTGGACAAAAAAGTCCTTTGCCATTTTGACGTTTCACGAACCGTTACGAAATTACAGTGCGAGGTCGTGAATTGCCGAGATCATGAGGATCGTATTTTAAACATTTTAAAAATATTCGCAAGAACAAAAACGCTATTTTTTGAAATATCGCCTCGTGTTCATTTTGCCATTCTGAATTTAAAATACTGTATACGGGGTGGCCCGGAAAGTGACGTCTAAAAGTAAAATTTAAATGCCTCGTATCAATACCTATCCGAATCACCCGCTCGTATGTTCCACGATCTTTTTTACGTTTCGAGAAAGAACGCTTTTTTTTTCAATCTATTTTTCTTCGAACTTTCCTGTAGCGTAGGTTCTTATTTTTTTCTCTTTTGGGTATGTACATTCCTCTTGGAAGTTTTTCAAAGCAATTGGGAGTCATTGAGACTAGTATAAGTATTTTTTTTATCATCCGAATTATCGTGGCTGATCCTCTCAAAACTATTTTGCTTAACTTTTCATCACAATCTACGGTATTCACGTTAGTGTTCAGTTGGTTATTTATTTATCGCTCGACAGTGCAATTCGTGACGTTAAGACAAGAACAAATCGCGAGGAAAGTACATACACAAACAGAGTTTTTTGACACTCATTTTTTTACCAAAAAGTAAAAAGCATCATGGTGCTCAAGTTGGCATTGTTGCGATGCAACGATAATTCTTTCATTTCTTTATTTTGATTACGATCTACAAGCCTTTTTTTCCAAATTTAGATTATGCAACCCTAATAAGCACATTCAAAAATATTTCAGTTAGTTCGGCAGTACGAAAAAAATATTTTCGTTGCATCCCGACGATGCAAACTTCCACATCATAAAAGATTGCAGAAAGTGCATGAGGGTCATTCGAATATGTATTGACTTGAGGCATCTGTCCTTTTGGAAGTCCTTTTTCAGACGAACATTTTTTGAAAATTTATCCAAAAAGTCAGCAAAACATAGGGAACCGAAATATCTTGTGCGTCCTACACTGACAGAATTTTTTTACTGATATGAACTAAATGCGTCTATTTGATTCGAAAAAAACTTGAATTAACGAGATTTTTCGTGAAATCACATTTTTCATATTGGATTCCATTATTGGAGTTGTTTATTTCAAATATATGTATTTATTGAAATCAAAGTCTATTTAATATCGTCTAATAACTAAATATTTGATTTATTCCTAATAAATCTGTGATTCGGTTTCATCTGTCTAAAGAACAATTTTAATTGAATTCACTAAATGTATCTATTCAATTTTTTTAAGTTTGAAGTAAATATAATTTTCGTAGAGTCAAACATTTTTTTATTTATTTCAATCACTATTTATAGAAGAAAATGGTAGTTAAAAAAATGTCCTAAAAAAATTGTAGGTCTGCGCTGTCGACGAAATCTCGGAGATGGATCATCCGAAACAAAAAAATCAAACGGTTTTAGATTTAGTATTTTAACCGCTATAGCGCATATCATACGATTTTTGATATATGCAAAAATAACAAAATGGCGGACATTTTTCGAAAAAACAAAAAAAAACGTTTTTTCCACGGTTCTGTGGAGAAAAAAATGGTAAATATCAAAATTTTAGAAAATCCTTGATATGCGCTATAGTTATAGTTGTAACGAATACGTGGTTAAAATTTCATAAGGATCGGTTCAGTAGTTTCGAAGATTTTGTCAACAAGCCGTCGACAAACGTTTCGAGAAAAACGCGTTCAAAGTTTGTTTGGGTTACACAAATACATGAAATTTTGTAAAATGTATTTCGAAAGTATATTTATTGAGTATGACAACTTTTCTATCAATATCTATAACAGAGACCTATTTAAAAAACGCTGCGGCTAGCCGTCCGGTTATCGGACGAATAAGCGTATTATTTGTCCGGATAGCGACTCAGCTCACGCCGTATTTCCACGTACATATTATTGTGATTCATGTCAGCTAGTATCCGGACGAATAACATAATATAATCGTCCGGATAGAATGTGTTAAATTGTTAAACAATCTATCTGGACGAATAATTTACACGTATTCGTCCGAATAAAATTTTTGTAAATTGTTTGGGTTTGTTTGGGTTTGTTTGGTTTTGTTTGTTTGGTTTTGCTTGGTTTTGTTTGGGTTTGCTTGGTTTTGTTTGGATTTGTTTGGGAAAACCAAACAAACCCAAACAAAACCAAGCAAAGCCAAACAAAACCAAGCAAACCCAAACAAAACCAAACAAAACCAAGCAAAACCAAATAAACAAAACTAAGCAAACCCAAACAAACCCAAACAAACCCAAAAAAATTACAAAAATTTTATTCGGATGAATACGTGTAAATTATTCATCCACATAGATTGTTTAACAATTTAACACATTCTATCCGGACAATTCGTCCGGATAGAATTATTCAGAAATCCAGTTATTCGTGCGGATACTAGCTGACATGAATCACAATAATATGTACGTGGAAATACGGCCTGAACTGAGCCGCTATTCGGACGAATAACATACGTTTATTCGTCCGATATCCGGACGGGGAGACACTGCCTATTTCTATCCCAGTCTCTAGCCTTTTTTTAAGTGTGTAAAGTGAGAAGACCCCTTAATATTAAAAAAGAATAGCTGAAACAAATTAAAAAATATATTTCAAACAAATTCGTTTTTAGTAATTAGACTAGGCCGTGAGACAAGGAAAAAAAACCATTTTTTGATTAAAATCGATCCTATTTAAAGCGGGATATACATTTAGACAGGAAAAAAAAGCAATATTAAGAGATTTTTTAAACTAAGAAATAATTATTCTACAATTATCATACCTTAGGTATACTTCAATAGTATATTTAAGTGTAGAAAACATTTTTTTTTCATTAATTCATCACGAAAATGGCGGTGCTGTGGCAGTGTTGCAGCACGGTCGCCACGGGAGTTGCGAATCGGCGCGCAGTCTAGCTTCCCGTAGACTTTGATTTGCAAAAAAGTCCAAACATTTTTTCAGTCAGAGCATGTATAGTTTCTATGTGACTATAATTAAAATGAAGAAGATGCAAATTTGAGAAAATGCCACGCATTTACAAAAAAAAAAAATCAACATTTCACGCAACATTTCTGTAAAATGTGGATTAAAAAATAGTTTTTTTCCCCAATTTATCAAACACAATTTCCGTCAATTAGAAGGTACCAATATTGCAGTTGCAGTTTAACGAGATTCGCGGATAAGGGAACGAGTGTCGAGAAAACCCCGTGTCGAAGGCGATCGTCAGTGCCTGTGTGTGTGTCCGTGCGTGTGTCGATGACTGGTGGCCCCAGACCTACGTCAACGCCGAATGACAGCGCCACTGACTGAAGGCCTGCTCACCAACCGGGCCAATGGGTCTCTACCGCGCGACTGCTCCCTTGCTCACGTTATTACCCGTTGGCCGGACGGGCCGTAAACACGCTAAAGGACAAAAAAAATGAGAGAAGGAAGAAAAAAAGCGCGAATTACACTGCGCGGTAATGCGATCGTGTGTCGTGCCCCCCCCCTTCTCTCTCTCGCGCTCTTTCTCTCTCACTCTCTCTCTCTCTCCCCCCTCTCTCTCTCTCTCTCTCCCTCCCACTCTCTCTCTCTCTCTCTCTCTCTCTCTCTCTCTCTCTCTCTCTCTCTCTCTCTCTCTCTCTCTCTCTCCCCTCTCTCTCTCTCTCTCTCTCTCTCTCTCTCTCTCTCTTTTGGCCCTTTCTTTCGTCCCGCATTCGCGAGGCTCGTGTTCGCTTCTCGCTGCAGGCACCAAACTAGCCCTCTCGATCCGTGGCAGAAATCACTGACTCGTTTTTTTTTTGCTTTTTTTGCCGATGATCGTGGCATTTTTCATAAATTTTTGGTCGATTGTTCGTTTACACGATTAAAAAGAGTCAAGAATCCCGTGATCTTTCTTTGTCTCAACGAATGACATTTTTTTTTCAACAGACAAAATCGACGGCACATGATTTATGACGTTGAAATTTGTAGCGTTGAAACGCAACGAAAATTCAATTTGGCAATGCCAAAAAAAAAAAATTCGTCGGATTTGGGCTACGAAAATTGTTCCAACGTTTTTTAGGGATCCTCGTTAAAAATCTACAAGACAAATTGGCAAGAAAATACTCTTGATAATAAAAATTAAAAATCAAAGAGGAAAAAAAGAGAATTTTCGCTGCGTTTATAAATCTTCGGCGTCTTCTTATCGTTCTCTCATGATGATCGTCAAGTGTGCATCGTTGAAATGCAACGAAAGATAACTCTTCTTTAATTGCTCACATTTTATTAAACTTACTTGGGATACGAAAATCACTCAAATCATTTTTTTCTATCTTCAATATAGATCTACGACCTTAGTCAATGAACGAAAAAATGGAATATAACGAAAATGAAAAAATAAGAAAGAGGAAAAAAGTATGTCCGTTGCATTCGAAGTTTAATGCCATCTCTCACGTCCGCCGTCGATCACGTCTCTCCCCTCGGACTCGCTCATTCTCCCAAATTTTTCAAAGAAACTTTTCCCTTGCCACCAATGTCCGGCACTCTCGGACTTCCCACTCGGTCCTCCTTCCACCTGGTCTCCGTTTCTTTTTTCCGTATTCCCCTTCTATTTATTTTTGTATTTTAGACCATATATATATATATATATATAGTTTGTTTATGTTATTTTTTATTTCCTTAATTCCAACATCTATATATTATATTGGTTATTTATATTTTTCATTGGTATATTTGGATTGAAATATACATAATTGTATACGAATTTATATATACAGGGTGTTTGGCGCACGGACCGACACCATTTTTTGGAGGATTGGGGGAAGTTGATCGCTAGTTTTTCACCCTCAGACCCTATATCCTAAGTGTCACGGTAATGAAGAAGGAATTTTTTTTTCTTCGTTTTTTTAAATTACCCGAAATTTCGCCTTCAAATCGTCATAACTTTTTTGGTTGTGGTTGTAAAAGCACGGAATGACTTCTTGTTGTATTCGGCAATGTACGTTTATTATAAATAAATCATTATTTGATACAATTGGTTTTCAAGAAAATGATTCGTGAACTTCCAAAGTATTAAAAATGCGTAAATGTATGAAAAATGTCAACTTCTGAATTCATTATAGAAAAAATAAATAACAGCTATTTTTGAACTTAGCTTTGTTTTGAAAAGTTCTCCAGTTTATACCCTTTCCAACGATATACTAGATGTCACAGAAATCATTCATTATATGGTCAAAATAAACAGGAAATGTTTTTATTATGAATTTAGAAGTTGGCATTTTTCATACATTTGCACATTTTTAAGACTTTTCCAAAATCTTAAAAGAGCGTGAATAAGAGCTCAAGTCATTTTCTTGAAACCA
Source organism: Ophion obscuratus (assembly GCA_964007375.1). Classification (NCBI taxonomy): domain Eukaryota; kingdom Metazoa; phylum Arthropoda; class Insecta; order Hymenoptera; family Ichneumonidae; genus Ophion; species Ophion obscuratus. The sequence continues at coordinate 55,956,107 of OZ023317.1, forward strand.
AGTATATCAATAAGGATTTATTTATAATAAACATACATTGCCAGAATGCAACAAAAGTTATTTCGTGCTATTACAACCTCGAACAAAAAAGTTATGACGATTTGGAGGCGAAATTTCGGGTGATTAAAAAAACGAAAAAAAAAAAATCATATCTCAATAACCGTGACACTTAGGACATGGCCTAAGGGTGAACAAATTAGCAAATGCCCCCCCCCCCCCCCCCCCGTGTGTGTGTATATATATAATAATCCTCCAAGAAAAACTCCAAGAGAACTATCCAAGAAAAAATGCAGTGCACTTCTTGGCCGGGATTTGAACTCGGGACGTTTCGATTGCCGCTCGACTGCTCTGACCACTGAGCCTCGCCAGCCGACTTACCTCACCTTTCTCAGATAGTCTCAATATTCGTAACGGATCGTTACAATATATATATATGAGCGACTGTTTGCTTAGGTCGGATGACTCTCATGAATGGATAACACCCGGTATAAAAAGTAAGCAGCCCGGCGCAACGAAAGCGCGCGCCCATGTGCCGGGTATATACACGTAACGCGCGCAACTATAATATGTAAATGGGAATGAATGGAAATGAAAATGGCAACGTCGGGGGCTCGACGGGATGCACGGAGAGCGGAGAGAGGGGGGGAATAAAGAGACATGGAGAAAGAAGTAGAAAGAAGAAGGCGAAAGAGTGTGTGTGTGTGTGTGTGTGTGTGTGTGTGTGTGTGTGTGTGTGTGTGTGTGTGTGTGTGTGTGTGTGTGTGTGTGTGTGTGAGAGAGAGAGAGAGAAAGAGAGAGAGAGATGTAATAAGGGAGCAGCACGCACTTCCGGACAGATGTTGCGAGGCTAGTGCGCACAACGCGTGCCCGCATTGCGCGCGTCTTCTCTTTTCGCCTCGCCAACATCCTCTGCCACTCTCTCTTTCTCTCTTTCCTCTTCATTTTTACGTCCGTATTATTTTTGTAAGTATCAATTGATCGATCATTCAATCTGACGCTGTCAGTGGAGACGAACGTTTTTTTTCATCCCTTTTCTACTCGTACATTATTTTCATTTGCGTTTAAAGGGTGAGCCTATCGATTTTTTTTTCTTCATCCGAACGAGATTTGCCTTCTCAGCTTTTAGACTGCGTTCCTGCGAAGTAAAAATTGTCGAGAATTTTCCGAGACTCTTTCACCACTGTCTTGTTTTGACGATTATCATAATGTCGATGAATGCGAGAGAAGAATAAACGAGACCGAATCGTCGAATCAAGGAGAGAGGAGAGAGAGAGAGAGAGAGAGAGAGGAGAGAGAGAGGAGAGAGAGAGAGAGAGGAGAGAGAGAGGAGAGAGAGAGAGAGAGAGAGAGAGAGAGAGAGAGATTGATTGATTGATTGATTAGATTTATTATGCCCTAGCGCGCTATGGGCAAAGATCTACAGAAGTGTAAAGAAGGAGAAAGAGACGGTAATGGCAGGAACTGACAGCTCGATGTCGATGTTACAAGTTTCAGCGAAGAATTTCTAACAATGAAAAATTACCGACGTCGAGCATCAGGCGTTGAAATACATGAGGTCAGTTGCAAGCGATTTAGTACGCAATATAATAATAAACTAAAACTACAGGCTAATCTTAAATGAAACATGATTAAACTTACAACCTAAGACTTAGATACTAGGAGTTTAAGGCTACTGACAAACCTGGTGGCTAATATACATGTTGCAATGACGGATACAGCGTGTATGATATCGGCAAAAGCAATTATAACAGTTGACAGTGGATGCAGCGCAATCTGAGAGCGGTAAGGTCTTTAACACTACCAAACAATAATCAGTGCTGGAAATCTTATGTACGATCCGTTGTAAATAGAAAATTAAAAAGTCTCATTTTGAAGATAGAATAGAAAATTAAAAAGTCTCATTTTGAAGATAGACATGGAAGGTACTGACGTAATATCGAAAGGTAATGAATGCCAATAATATACGGCGGTGAGGTAAAACGAGTTACGATAGGTGGTCGTGCGATGATGAGGAATAAAAAAGGCTCTCGGTGTTGTCGCTTGGCGCGTACGAAGATCTGCTGGTTGGTGTTGAATGAAGAGAGAGGTCAGATATGACGGTGCATTTCCACGAAGGATTTTATAAACCATGATGCCGAGAAAGTATTGTCGCCTGAATTTGACCGTTAGCCAACCCAGTCGACGCCTGTACGGTGTGATATGCTCATCACGACGCAAGTTGTAAACAAATCGAATGCAGCTGTTGACTAATTTCTCGAGAATTTGATTCTGTTCATCAGTGATATCAATATAAACAAGGCAGCAGTAATCTAGTATGGGAAATATTAGTGAGGCAATCAACTTGGCCCTTAGCTGTTCCGATAATGCATTTTTATGAAATTTTAATTTATATAATGAATAGTTTACCTTATTAGCTATAGTTATAATATGAGAGCGCCATGAAAGATTCGACTTGAAAGTTATTCCGAGATTACGTACTTCATCGACAAATGGTATGACAGTGTCATTCACAGTTATGGGTTGTAATAAAGTGAGATCAATTTGTTTA
>OZ023317.1:55958854-56006354 GCA_964007375.1 Ophion obscuratus
AGGCGATCCATGTCACTTTAGCCAGTAAAAAAAAAAATTCACAAATAATTTTGCAAAATCGAGTCACTTTATTGAAAAATATTCACCGAGTGTCGAAATTAAACAAAAAAATTCTGACGCTTTTTCTCGTTGATTACCATTTTTTAATATTTTTCCATTCAAATGGCTGTATCTTTGGCAGGATTTGACGTATTTACATTCGTAAAAAAAACGAAAATGTGTGTCTTTTTATGGCCTTCCAGAAAAAAATTAATTTAGATTTTATTGAGCAAGTCGAACGTCCGTTTCAGAGCAAAATATGCAAAAATATTTTTTTTTTATCAAGGAACGACACTCGTTATTTAATTTTTTTAAATTTCCCCGAACTGTGAATACGAAAAATGGATTTTTGGTATTTTTTATATTATGGGATTCCTAAACACCGTGAAGTAACAGCTATTTTATTGTTATTTTTTATTTTTTATTAATATTCGATTGAAGAGTGTGGAGCACTCGCTGTATGTTTACCAGGTTTTTGAAACACATATGACACGTATGTCATAGGTATTTCAAAAACTTGGTAAACATACAGCGAGTGCTCCACGCTCTTCAATCGAATATTAATAGAAAAAAAATAGCTGTTACGTCACGGTGTTTAGGAATCCCATAATATACAAAATACCAAAAATTCGTTTTTCGTATTCACAGTATTCACAGGGGAAAAATTTAAAAAATAAAATAACGGGAGTATTTGCTTGAGAAATGAAATATTTTTTCATATTTTGCCCTGAAACATACGTTCGACTTGCTGAATAAAATCGAAAGTAATTTTTTTTCTGGAAGGCCATAAAAAGACGCACATTTTTGTCTTTTACGAATGTAAATACGTCAAATCCTGCCAAAGATACAGCCATTTGAATGGAAAAATGTTAAAAAATGGTAATCAACGAGAAAAAACATCAGATTTTTTTTATTTATTTCAGAACTCGGTGAATATTTTTCAATAAAGTAATTCGATTTTTCAAAATTATTTGTGGGTTTTCTTTACTGGCTCAAGTGACATGGATCGCCTCATACATGGATAGTGGAGGCAAATCATTTACGACTAAATAAATAGATACAAATTTTGTTCATCTATAGAATAAGAACATATCTAAATGTCTATGTATTAATATTATTATTATAGTAATTATGTAAATTTATATCTTTATTCCACGCCATTTCACCTAGCCCGTGACACCGACCACTTTCTGTTTTCTTGATTTTTTTTTCAAAATTGTACCCCATGAAAGGAATGTCTACACCAATTTTTAGATTTTTAGCTCTCCTCTTGTAGGAGTAATAATTTTCCACAAATGTCGATTTCGGAAGTTTCGGAAACGTTTAAACGCTGAGAACTCCTGAACTAATTGATATATCGACAAATGTCACTATGTAATGTTTTTCTCATTGTGAAGCGTACTTTTGTTAAAAAATATTTAAAAAATTATCAATTATCAATGTCAACGTTTTAAGCTTCAAAAATGAAAACTATTTTTTTATAAACACGATTGCCTTTTTTAAAATTCTTTAAAATACAGTGACCCATTCTATGATTTTTAAGAGTAGTGTCATCGTGGGCCCATTTTTCCTTCTATATTTTTCGAATTAAACATATTTTTTTTGAGAATATTTTTATCATTTCAATCTCCAATAATGATATTAATGATTTTGTGATTTTCAATCCGGCTTCGTCAGGCCTGAAATGGTTTTTTTTTTTAAAATTAGTGCGAAAATTAACGAAAAAAAAAAAATGTTGTCTGGAACATTATTTTTTTTTCCGTTAAATTCAGCATTCAGTTCGTCGCTGGCGTGAAAATTCGTTCGCGCTTAAGTGCACGCCCGCGCGCATGTGCACATAAAACGATCATCGATCTCGCGATATCCATAAATTAATGCGCGAGAAAAAAAAAAGAACAAAAACAATAGAAAAAACGAGAAAAAGAAGCGTCAGAGCTTTCGTGCCAGACTTTTAATTCGAAGCGTCATCGTCTCTCTCCTGCGCCCCTTTTGCCGCGCATGTATTTATAGATACACACGTGTATGTGCGTGCGTGTGTGCGTGTGTTCGAAGCACCGAGGAAAGACAAAAACTGACCTGTACCAACATCGATGTTACGACTTCCGTCGAATGACCCCGGATGTGATAATAAATATTGATACAATTCGCACGACCTGCATCGTCGCTTGGGGAAAAGTCATTTCGGAGCCATTATATCGATGTAATGCTGGCTATCGTCACATCTGGCTGTTTTGAGTACAGTTCACAAATTCGAATGTGCTCAAAATTGCCTCCCCCCTACACACATATATATGTATACAGGGTGTCTCAAATGAAGTGTTACAAACTTATATTTCACAAAGTACGGATAATAATGAAAAATGTTTCGGATAAAACTCGTTCCGTTTTAAAGGGGAAAAAATATAAAAATGTCAATTGGACCTTAAGTATAACCTACGTTTTCCACGAGAAACCTTGTTTTTTATCGTAAATTCTTAAGGCAGTAGTCTGCTTTACCGGCTTCAAAAAAATCGATTCCGCCAAAACGAGTTTTTTAAAGAAGAGGAAGGATTATTGTATGGCCCGGGAATAGCTGATTAACATCTAATTAGTGTAAGTATCCAAAAACTTATATTTTTTTGGACCGAAAACTTTAAAACCCGTTTTCTCGAGGTTTCATTTTCACAAGTTTTAGAAAACAGTGCCGGCGATAGCAAAAACAATATATGTCCGATGGAAAAAAATCAAAGTGATGCAGCTTCAGTATTAAATTATCTTCTATTTGAACTAAAAAAGTTGGACAAAAGTACTATTTAAATTACTTGTTTTGCAACTTAAAGTGAATTTTTTTTTTCAAAAAAAGTGCATTTTTTTTCAAACTTCGAAAAAATTTGGAATTTCATCATTTCTTCGGTATTTTTTTAGTTCATATAGAAAAGGAACTTATAAAAAATAAAAAAAAATTTGGTTTGACTGTTTCAGATGCATCGCACGACCTCCATCACCGGCACCGATTTACAAGTGCAGACTCCAGGCGCCCCAGAAAAATCGTTACAACTTTGAAAAATTTCAATATTTTTTAATAATAAAAATTGTTTTTTTAAAGCTCGAATATAATACACTATCGTCTCAAAATTTCGTTTACCGCAATCATTTCCTTCCCTTTCAAAAAAATTGCCGAAAAAACGCTTTTTTTTCGGCTTCTAAAGCAGACTACTGCCTTAAGGCTCAATAGTTTTTCAAAACACTGTGAATAAGTACTTTTTCATCGCGTATTTTTTCAGTTGTGAGACTTAAAAATTGCAATGCTCACAACTGAAAAAAGTACATGGTATTGAAATTTGCATCGTAGAGTTGCAACTAAAATATATATTTTTTTTAATGGCTATATTTGTCGGCCCGTTTAGGCTACATTAGTCATGTAAATCTTTTTGACGAATCTTATTAGGGATCCATAATCTAAAAGTGCACCGGAAATAATTAAGGTGAGAAAAACAATTAAGAAATAAAACAAAAAATAACGAAAAATTTCCGTTGCATTCCAAGGATGCAAGCTTCAACACCATAAAAATACTCGATACAAGAATCCTTATGGTGATAAAGTTTGCATCGTTAGAACGCAACGAAAATTCTTTATATTTTTGTTTCGTCAATCTCGTCGTTCTACAACATTGTTTTTTACCGATCTCGATCATACGTGTCTAAATGTGCAGTTGAACAAATTCTTGAGGCATTTTCGTTGCTGAGATTTGCCAAGAGAAATTCGAGCGATTGAAAAAAGAATCATTTTTGTTGCATTCCAACGATGCAAACTTCAATTCCATAAATACCTGTCCACAGTGTTTTGAAAAGCTCTCGAGATGTCTTTTCCAATTGAAAATGTCCAAGTTGACCTTTGCACGAATTTGATGGTTATACCCAAGTTCAAATCGACATTGCTATTTTTTTCCATGACATTTTCCCTCTCCAAACGTAACAACTTTTGTTCGAAACATTTTTTATGTCAATCGGTGCTTTCGAAGGAGTAAGCTCCTAACACTTTATCCGATATATATACACACCCCGTATATATATATATATATATATATATATATATATATGTATATATATATGTATATATATATATATATATATATATATATGTATGTATGTATGTATGTATGTATGTATGTATGTATATACGTATATACATATATATATATATATATGTATATATGTATATATGAATGTATATGTATATGTATATATATATATACATACACATAGGGAAAAGGTGAATTTGAAGGTGCATACGAGGTGCAACAAAGCGCCTACGCAATTCACCGGAACCCTTTAGTAGTACCGATCTGTATCGTGTGTGCACGATCGAGTGTCGCGACTTGCCGGCGGGGCGGTAGAGGGGCACGTGTCGAGTCACGGAAGACATAAACAACATGAGAACTTCTTCGCGCCGCAGAGAAAAAGTAAACAACACAGCTATAGAGAGAATGTTCGTACCTATAAAGGTACAACTGAATTGATATAAATTTTCGATGCCAATTAGCGGTGCGAGTATCCCTTTGATCGTACACCTGCATACAAAGTGGCCCGATACCGAATATCGTTATAAAAGATACACTTGTCAGGCCCATTCGCGAGCCTCGAGTTTATTGGCCCTCTCGTTAACTCGCGCGCACGCGGCTTCGACCCCCGATCATTGAGGCATAAATATTATTGTATCCCCTGCCGGCGAATGCACTCGGATGTCCACATCACACACGTATAGATAGAAATGCATAGATACACGGAGACGCGCAAAAGATAAAGTTATTTATCGCGCCCCTGGTTATTGATCTCCCGTGTGTTTCGCGGGCGTGCAATCGCCCTGCGGCAAGAGCACGAAATTCCAGGAATTCGTGAATATCTGTGAGGCATAATATATACATATACGTATACATATATACACATATATATATACTGACAGTGTTCCCAATCATTTAGGAACGTGCGGCACGATATTCTCGTCGTTCGCGTAGCTGCCTCGTAGCCAAGTCCGCCTCGCGACGTCGGGATTGTCCATCCTAAAAAAAAAAAAAAAAAAAAAAAAAAGTGGTTGTCTTCGTCTTTTTCTCACGATCTATATGCACCTGTGCTCGAGTCTGCAACGAGCACGGTTTGTCTGTAAATACCTAAAATCGACCTTGACACCAGTATACCTACAGACTCGAGAAAACGTGACAACACGAGACACTTTTTTCTTCTCTTTGTACTACTACTTTCTTCCGAAATACCACTTTCTTCTTTTTTCGCAAAATCTTCACGTTCGCGGTATTGCCAGTTCTCGTGATACAGCATCGCTATGAGATCGACATGGGATACCTTGTGTCTACGAATGCCTACACGTATATACATGTGTGTGCAATATAAATGTGGGAAATATAAAATTCTCGAGAAATGGCGGTTATTAACGTCGAGTCGCCAAGTCAAGCTCTCCCCGTGCAAATAACACGTGTATTTTCATGCGGCCAGTATGAATCGCGATCGCGTGCTCTCTTGCGCTCCCTTTCTCTCTGTCTCACTCGGTCTGGTCGACGGGAGAACGGGCAACGTAATATCATATAATAATCTATTACGAGAGTTGCTCCATCCGAGAATTACGAGACTCGGATTATTATCCGCGATAGTGTTGCACGACCTGTAGCCGTTCGTATTTAGATTTTCTATATTTGTATATGTATATATGTGTATAATTAAAGATATGGAGAAAATCTGAATACCTATACGTATGTACGTATATGTATCGATATAATAATGCACGGATGGATCGATTCGCAAGTATTATGATTAAGATCGACGTGATAATTATTCGCGAAACGTTTCGCGGAATGTTGCACCCCGGCATATATATATGTGCATGAGAGTGTGTATGTTTGAGGAGAGAATGAACGAAACCAAGACGGAGGTGAACAAAGATAGAGAGACCAAAAAAAGCAGAAGGGGTGAAAGGAGCAAAATATTTATTGATTCGTTTATTTCTTGGTTTAATATTGCTTTGGAAAGTCACATTAAGCGAACGAAATATCAACAAAGTACAAGAATGGAAATGTATGTTTGAAAAAAAATTTACTACGGAGATTGAATAAATAAAATATGGAAAGTTCAACAGGGCAAGAAATAAAATTGAAATTGAGAAACAAAAAAAACAATGAAACTAAATTAATAAAAAATGTATAGTAATATTGTTATTATTTTATAATGTTATGTTATAACGTGTATGAATTGTTATTTTGTCATGATGTATTACCATTTGAAGTAATATTATAATAGTAATTATAAGTAAAATTATTATTTTATACAATTTTAGTTCAGAAAAGTTTTGTTTATCCCATTTGTTTATTTCTATTATATACTTTTAGTCGATTTTATTACTATTCATTTTTATTACTTTTATATTAATTTTTTTCTTCATACTATTCATATTATTGTCATATTTTAGAAGTATTATTATTATGACGTACCAAATGACAAAGAACTACTTATTATAGTTCAACATTATTTATGAAAATACACCAGCAAAAACGATGGAAAAAAATATCTATTTAAAAAATTGCTATTCGTTCAGTAAAAAACCCTTTTTGAGCCACAATTGTTTGGTCTCCTCGAGAGGATCGCCGCGCGATGTTCCTGGAGCAACTGCAGGAAGTGCTCGTATGAACTTCGCCACGACGGCATTGACTTTTTCCTCTTTGCTTCAACGCCTCTGTCTATCTCATCCTCTCTTGTTCCCTCTCGCCCTCTCACTCGGTTCTCTCGAGGCTAAACGCGAACTAACGAGCTCTACGACCGGGAGAACTCGGACTACCGTGCTCGTAAAATTTCTCACTAACTGTGTTGCGAGCCGCGGACTAACCCGTGTACATGAAGCATTGAAACCCGCGGATTCCATTTACGTGCACGACGTCCTCTACGCGGTTTTTGTCGAATCAATAAACATTTTTCTCCCTGTGTTTAACCCGAAAACTCATTATTTTAAAGCATCCTCGGTCGTTTTCGGATCCCCGCTATAGAGGGTGTCCCAAAAGTCACGTCTGATCTCAGCGGGTACGGACAAACCGTGAAATTCCGAGGACAAAAGTCCTGAGACGTTTTCCTCTCAGACGCACCGTGGCGTCGATATCGACGGATCAGTGGCGGCCAATCGGACGCACCACTGACGCACGTTCCGACCGGGTGGGAGGTGAGAAGAGCGCAGTGGTAAGCGCGCCCCGCCTACTTGGCGTACTTGCGCCACGGCTAAATCCTAGTCGACGGTTGACCGGCGTACCGGATTGGCCAATTTTAATCAGCCGATATCTACGCAACGCTACGTCTGAACGAAAAGCTGAAAAGGACTTTTTGATTGGGAGTAACATCATTTACCTATCCTGTAAATATTCAGCGAGACTTTTCGCATACCTCGTATACATACGCATATGCGGGCTGTACTAGTCCAATAATGTGGTATTTTTCAACACACAGACACATAGACACGTGCGCGCGCGCACACACACACACATGTATATGAGGGCGTATAAGTTAAAAGATTTGTCAGTGTAAGTACTTTATATTCTGACTGTGAACTCCACTGATCTCTCTTTGCTCCCTTGCGGCTGAACGCGGAATATTTCTCTCTTTCTCTTTTTCACTCTCTTATTTTTCCGCGGGCGGTGTTAATGAGAACATTTTAGCCGTACGCCAATTGCGTGTTACGCAATGGCCATGGGCATTTCACGTTTCGCTCGTACCTAATCCAACGATAGCTTTCTCTCTCTCTCTCTCTCTCTCTCTCTCTCTCTCTCTCTCTCTCTCTCTCTCTCTGTCTCTCTTTCTCTCTCTCTCTCTCTCTCTCACCCGTTCTATTAACATTAGCTGTCTGAAAATGAACAACTGCAACGTATTCTTTTTGTATTTTTCTCAAGCAAACGAGAGGGAGAGACAGAGATGCAGCAATGTCACCAGCAAAAGAGTGAAAGAGGGACTACTGAAAAACCGAGAAAAAAAGAACTCCGATATAAATAGGCATTGAGGAGCCTAAATCTCTTAAGGAGTTCATCACTGGCGAGATAAAATTGTAGAAAAGCTAACGGTGGCCCCAAAGACCTAACACACTCGGGTACACTTGCACTGACTCGGTTTTGAGGGACAGAGAGAGAGGGGGGGACATTGACTGATTGATTGTTTATTATTATGTCCTAGTAATCTTTCGGACAATGTAAATTATAATGTTTTGGGCAGTGAGTTGGAGGGTAACAATCATTCGTAACTTATCAGTTAGGCCATAACGTTATCATCTATATAATACTGTTATGAAAATAATAATAATAATAGCCTTAACGTAATCGTTTACAATAACGGCAAAATAATAAAACTGAAAATAATAATAATAAACTAGTCATATAATAAAATAAAATACCAAATACAACGATTTCAATACATTCGTCCATCTGCCTAAGAGCACCGCACAAAAGAGACCAAAAAGCAGCCACTACAGCAATTTCGACTCAAACAAGAAAGCGAAGGGGAGAGGGAGGGGGAGAGAGAGAGAGAGAGAGAGAGAGAGAGAGAGAGAGAGAGAGAGAGAGAGAGAGAGAGAGAGAGAGAGAGTGAGAGAGTGAGAAAGTGAGAGAGAGAGAAAAAGTGAGGGAGAAGCCCTATTACAAATTTACCGGACACGCTCGAATAAAAATGCATCCATAGCTATTGTCCCTCAGCAGGTTGTCTTTTTCTGGTATGCAAGGCAGGCATTCTCTTCTTACCTGCCTTCGTCTGTTATTATTGTTATTATTATTATTATATTACGTTTACATTATTATTCCTATTATTCTACCATTATTATTATTATCTTTTAGTAATTTAATATTATTATCGTACTACAATAATTATAATAAATCAATCGAATAATATCATTATTATTTGTTTTTTTTTTTCATTTTTATGTTTCTTATTAGTTGATTATTATTTGTTGTTTTCGTGATCGAGAATGAATTCCCGAAAGCTTGCACATGCAAATACACAAAAGCACACTAAAAAAAAAATTCAGTTGGTTTAACAAAATGTATCTTTAAATACGTTCAACTTGATTTTTGATTGGCATAACAAACATTTTGTTAATCTAACGATAGTTTTAGTGGTGTGAACTGTAGCTTATTTAGCTACAGTTCACACCACTAAAACTATCGTTCAATCACTAAAGTTCTATCAAAAATCAAGTTGAACGTATTTAAAGATACATTTTGTTAAACCAACTGAATTTTTTTTCCAGTGCACCAAAAGTTTATGAGATATCTCGTTTATTACGGGCGTAAAAGAGAGAGAGAGCAAGAGAGAGAGAGAGAGAGAAGGAGGGAGGGACAGGCCGTGAATTGAGGCACCGGGTTTCGTATGCGCTCACGATGTTGTTGGTACGGTTAGTACATGTGCACGTTTGTACGAAGGGAAAGCGCAGGCTGCAGCGGCAGCGGCATCAGTGAACGCAGACGCATTGAGGAGCTCGTTCCCGACGCGAACGAGTCGCCTCCACGGGAACGTCGAGGCACCGTCACGTGGGCCTCTACGATGCCACCGAAAAACATCGTTTTTTTTTCTCGATTCATTCCGATCACGTTTCTTTTCGAATTGTTTTTTGTTCATTTTTATTGTTCAATTACTGATCCTCATCTCTTTGCGCACAAGTTTCGTCTAAATGACAATAACAACAATTGTTGTAAATTCAAACTAAATTATTAATATTTATTTCGACATCGAAACAATATCAAGTAATCTTAAAAATTGAATTCTTTTCTAAAAGTAAAATTAAAAATAATGATAATAATAATAAGGATGACGATGAGGATTTTTTTTCTAAACTACCTTTTGATATAAACTTATATAAGGTTATTTGTCTAAATAAACTTCATACTTGTTTACATTAAAATTTTTCCTTTTCCAATGAACGTTTTGTCTAATGAGGATGACAATGACAATAGACAAAATATAAACATAATTAAATCAAATACGTACAATGAATTCCGTATGATGGAAAAAAGCATTTCATATGCATGCAAGTGAGTAAAAAAAACGCGTACGCAAATTCAGTATATTTTTTAAATTCTGATGCATGAGAATTCGAGGCACACCTGCTCTCGCATCGTCAGTTGCCAACAAATAATACGGTAAAAAACTGAGGGCAGGAATACGAGAAAGCTCTTTTTCTCCTCTCTCTCCTCTCTCTCCTCTCTCTCTCTCTCATTCTCTGGATATATATGTATATTAGACTGATTCAAAAAAAAATTTTCCTTCTGGATTCTCGTGCACTCTCGTATTGTTGGGCACTGATAAAACAAAATTTCTCTAAAAAGATGGGCGCGGTCACTCAATTTTTAGAGGTGGCTATCTCGACTTTTTTGTATTTGAATTTTTTTTAACGAACGTATTGCATTACAATTTATTGGATTACGGATAAAAATCGGAAAAGTTTTGAGTTTGTTCTTTTACAAACATAACAGAGAAAAACTGACCATACGTCGAAGTGCACACGAAACGATGAAATAAATTTTCGAACAATGGAAATGTGCTGAAATTCCAACGCGTCGATTGAATAACGCAATCTTGAAATCAATAAAACTCCACCTAGTCTGGAAACAACTTTTAAAAAATCGAGTTAAAAAGAATTTGCCGTCACAAATATCGAAGGAGCGTAAATTTAAGAGAGATTTGGACAAACTGTTCAACGTTGCACATTTTCGTTCTGCCCAAAATGTTAACGAACTTGAGAATGGCTGGGAAGAAATGTAAATGAGTTTGAAGATAATATAAGCGTAGCATTTTGAAAATGTAAATATACGATTTATGAATAAAAGCTTATAATTTAATTTTTCGTAAAAAGTGCGAAATGTTAATGCGTATAAATAAATCTACATGAATAACGAGAGTAGTATAGACGCCATTATTGATCTACCTGGATTTGAATTGTGAATATTGCACCCTTTTCAAATTGTTAGAGTTTATTTTTGTTACGAAAAAGCTGCTGGATGTGATTTTTATTCGTAATCCGAAGCCATGACTATGCTTAAATGCAATACGTTCGTTAAAAAAAATTCAAATACAAAAAAGTCGAGATAGCCACCTCTAAAAATTGAGTGACCGCGCCCATCTTTTTAGAGAAATTTTGTTTTATCAGTGCCCAACAATAGCACGAGAATCCAGAAGGAAATTTTTTTTTTGAATCAGTCTAATGTATATGCATATAGATAAAAACTGCTACACTGGTGAAAACAAACTACGCATTTCGATATTTTCTTAGCATTGGCCCTTGTGTACTGTACTGTATCCACTACCCCATATATATATATATATATATATATATATATACACACACACACACACACACACACACACTCAGGCGCGCGCGCATATAAATTCATTTTCTTAAGGACAGCTGCGACCCATGCGGGAACACGGAAAAATAAAAAAAAACATAATAAATGAATCATACATGTTAAGCACGATGTGGGTCCTCCCCCTCCCCTCAACGTCTCACTGTGTAACGCACGCGTTGCGCATTTTTTTAAACGGCACATTCCCAAAAAATCACCACGAAATATATATGTGTGTGTGTCTATATACATATATTTAAATATATATATGTAAACCAACACACACTTACATAAACAAGAGGAGTGTACATTAACAACGTTTATTTGGGTCTAGCCCGGTACGGGTACGTTTGGCCGACCTCCTTATCAAGCAGTGCGCAAGAGCTCTTGTTTCTCCTCAATTCTATATACACAGGCGGGGGCATACCTACGTATGGAAATATACGAGCGTCCATATATATACATGCTCGCATATTTCCATACGTATTTATGTGCGTGTGTGTGTGTGTCTGCTCTATATAATTTATTATTATAGCGTTATAATGATATCACATTAGATAATATTGAATAATAAATAGATGGTAAAGGAATCAATGAATAAAGAATGAAACGAAGTGAGAATATTATGTAGAATTCGTTAGTGCACACACACGCACGACCACACACACACACACACACACACACACACACACACAAAAGTATATTTTTACCTATATATCCACATGAACATCGCCTTCGATGTGTGTCTGCGTGCGTGCAACCGTAGCTTCGCAAAACACGACCTGCGTAATTTTACGTACATATGCAGATGTATTTAAATCATTTTTCCTTGTCTACGGCCGGTTCGACTCAACTATACGTACATGGAGGGAGCGCACAGGCGGTGTGCATGGTACAGTACTACCTCTCTAAGAGAGCCCTCGCTAAGAGAGAATTTCCCCGCCGTTCCGCTTGAGCGCATTTTATGGCTTCCCCCACCTAGCTCGAGCTGTCCAGTGTACCCGAGGCCTCTCGAGTTTGTCGCGGACAACTCGATAAGAGATCGCGAGCGATTTCAGAAAATCGCACGTCGCACGATTGTCAAATGGATAATATTCCGTTGTATAATAATATATACGTTTAAGCCGTAAAGTCGGAGAAAAAAACATGCACCATAATTAAATTTCAAGTAGTAATTTAATGCAAGTAAAATATATTTTAATAGACATTAACACAGCATAGAATATTATTGATATTGATAAAAATTATCGAGGCTACATTATACTAGAGATATGTTTATGAGTAGTAGTAATAAATGCAAATATCGTACAGCATATACAATATGTATGTATCATAACATATATACTATACATCAGAGTATAGAGTCCTGTTGACGTCCGCAAGAATCGTAGAGACGGCTTCATTTTCGTGATCAGCTGGCGCTCTCTTATCGAGTTCGAGTGGAGAAACACATACACGCTACCACATGCGCGATTTTCGAGCGCGCTAACCTAGCGGTGGGGGAAGGCTTCGGCGACGAATTTCTCGAGAATTTCTTCCCCTAACCGCCCTAGACCGCTCTCTTAGAGAGGTAGTACTGTACGTACATACAAATGTATATACATACATATACGTGTGTGCATATATATATATATACACGTATACGTATGTGTGTATATATATATAGACATACACATACATATATATGTATATATACAGGGTGTCTCTCTTATCTCTGCCACCCGAAATAACTCGGTAATTATCGACATGACAAAAAAATGTTCCAGACAAAAGTTGTACGTTGTGAAGGGAGCCATCAAGTGCGACCAATTTTTTTTTTACATCGGTAGAGATGCTGGCGCACAGTGAAGGTTTCCTCCACTTTTTAAAATGGAATGTTAAATTTTTATCAACCGAGATAAAATTGGAATGGAAAGATCAAAAATGGAATGTTAAATTTTTATCAACCGTATTGCGGAGCACCTCAAGTCGCGTAAAAAACATTAGGAGGTCAAAGTCATTCAAGGTCATTGAAGGTCAGTATCGATGATACTAAACATCTCGGATCACTACCAAATATTTGGTAGTGATGAAATAAAAATCTAAATATCCCGGATCACTACCAAATATTTGGTAGTGATCCGGGATATTTAGATTTTTATTTCATTTCACTAGGTGTTCGAAATGACCTTGAACGACTTTGACCCCCGTATGTTTTTTATGCGGCTTGGGGTGTTCCACAAGATGGTACAAAAAAAATGTACCATTCCATTTAAAAAAGAGTGGAGGTGACCTTCACTGTGCGTCAGGGCCTCCGACGAAATAAAAAAAATTGGTCGCGTTTGATGGCCCCCTTCACACCGTACAACTTTTGTCTGGAACATTTTTTCGTGACGTTGATAATTACCGAGTTATTTCGGACGGCAGAGAAAAGAGGGACACCCTGTATGTACGGTGAATCCTCGTTTATACGTTTTCATCATTTACACGTCAAATTTCCCTAGCCCCGGCAGATTCCGCTCATAAAGATGGTATCAACTTTCGTTTCTACGCTTTTCACATATACGTTTTTCATTTTATTATCCAACGTCGGTTTCGAGGTTTGTTTTTTTTTTCAGTCATATGTTAATCACACGTGATATTCTCTCGCCGGACAAAAATTTCATGTGACTGCTGATTTTTCTGACCTCGACTATGCATGCATGTACTGTGATTACGTATCTCTTATCAATACGAATACTTTCTGTTATTTACTAGTTTAAAACGTCAATGCTGTTGGGTCAACAGTGTTACGAACTTGCATTGAATTAAAGTCCAATACGGAAATTCGAAAACTTGAGCTAGCTCATTACTCAATTATCACCAATCAAATGTTCAATTGGAAAACCAAGCATTAACACAACAGAGGTCATCCGTTGGATCATCATTGACACAATAGTCATGCTATTGAAAAACATCGGGAATTATGCACCCGTCGTCATTTTCAAATGTTCAAGACTTTCAGATACATACTGTATTTCACTTCTACGTTACTCTCGCTTATACGTCATACTTGCTGTATCCTTTGAAAAATGTACAACTGAAGTTTCACTGTATATATATGCATCTATATGCACGACGCATCTGCTATACATAAATACATCGATATACAGTAGTGGGTTTTTATTTTTGCCTCGCCGAACGCTGTACGCGTCCGCCCCATTCGTTATCAACGTCGCATAAAATTCAACGGCTTCATTCAATAAAGGTGCACGGAGCATAAACACTGCAGACATATATATGTGTGTGTGTGTGTGTGTGTGTGTGTGTGTGTGTGTGTGTGTGTGTGTGTGTGTGTGTGTGTGTGTGTGTGTGTGCATATATGCCTGCAGAGTGTTTATGCTCCGCGCGCACGTGTGTGTGTGTACGAAGTTGCACTATAAATACACAGATGCAGTCTGTACTCTATATTAATCGCGAGAGTACGAGCAGCAAGGGTTGCCGACGACGAGGAGGCCAAACGAAGGCAAGCGTACGAGCGAAGTTGAACTTCTCGTGTGCATACTCTCATACACATATATAAACACACACGCACACACACACACACACACACACACACACACACACGCGCACACAGAGAGGGAGAGACATATATATATATATATATATATATATATATATATATATATATATATATATATATATACACACGGAGGCGAGTCTGTGCAACATATCGCTCGAGAAATGGCCTTGGAATACCAGAACGACGAACGCTCGGCGAAACACACACGAGCATGCAGGATGAAGAATGCACCTCGCTATCAACTATATATATACATGTGTGTGTGTGTGTGTGGTCGTGTATGAATATGAAGCAGGAGGGGCTGCAAGCTTGAGACGCGATCGCGCGTCTCCGACGGGTTTTAAGACGGAATGACACCTTATCGCGGTCGGTATGGTAGAACAATTATAGATTCGCAAAAATCTCTGAAACGGCTCTTCAGATCCCGTCGAAACTTTGCCAGACGACGTCAAATAGATAGACGAACAGCTGTCTTCCTCTCAAATTTTCTGAATTAGAGAAAAAAAACTAGATTGGTTTATGATATGCCAATCTACATTTTTTTCCTCAAATTCAGAAAATTTGAGGGGAAGACAGCTGGTCGTCTATCTATTTGACGTCGTCTGGCAAAGTTTCGACGGGATCTGAAGAGCCGTTTCAGAAATTTTTGGGAATCTATAATTGTTCTACCATACCGACCGCGATGAGATGTCATTCCGTCTTAAAAAGGTCAAACTGGATTCCACGACATAAGTATGCCGATAATGCAGGGTGTCGGGTAAAACATCGGTACCAGTCGGTTATGCAGAAATTCGAGAAAAAAACGTTCAATGCTCGAAACTTGTATGTTAAGATTGAACAAATTTGAGCTCTTTTTTTTCTCACCATTCGATTATCTTCTTCGGAGAAAAATAAAATTGTCGCCGGTAAACAAATATTTAGTGGTCGCTCAAGTCTCTCAAAAATTCACATTTTCATTAGAAAATCGATTGTTTTTCGTCCACATCTCACCCATGAATTTTACGCTTTATAATTTTCAAATTACACTCAGAAAAACGTTTGGCAATACCAACTATGTATATTTAGTTGAAGCAATTATGCTTGAAGCAACCTAATTTTATTCGCTTGAAATACAATTCGATTCAAGTGACAAAGCCAGTTCAGTTGGAACAACCAAATTATCATGTCAAAATAGCAATATCTCCCTGGCTATATAACGGGTTGGATTAACTACATCGGAGTTCATACAAGTAATCCGCGTTTTATTTGAACTTTATATTTGGTCGTTATATTGGCCAATAAACTACATTTTCCAACTGAATTAATTATTACGCATAAAGCGAATGACGGTTGGTTCTACAATTGAATAAGTTAAGGTATTCCTTTCACGAACCCAAATATTTTACACTTAACTGATTTTCGTCTATAATGAAGTAAAAATACATCCCAGTATACTGGTTAAATTTCAAGCCAAGTTACCGAACCTTTAACGAAAAATTACGGCCCTAAAAATCGTCTCACTTATACGGCGCTTTATGGACATGTCACGCTGGCCACATGTCTTTCTAATAATTTATACACTAAATAACTCTAGATGCCTAATACAAACTGCTCACAGGTGTAAAAAAGTCTAAAGATTCCGTAATAACAATAAAAACAGAGGGTCACCGAACGTTTAAAGAAAATATTAATGTTAAAACTTGGAAAAGTGTGGTTAGCAGAAGAATTTTTGTAGCCGTGACGTTTCAAATAAATGTAAAAATGTCTCAATCTACTAAATTTGCGCGAATTTTGTTATTCTAGTTTATCGTTGTGTATAATAATCCATTATAACTTGGTTTTTTATTAAGCGCAATTGTAATTTACCGACGATTCAGAAGACCCTGCTTATGCCCCCACAAAATACGGCCCTCCGCGAAAGGAATACCTTAAGGCTGCGGCTAGCCGTCCGGTTATCGGACGAATAAGGGTATTATTCGTCCGGATAGCGGCTCAGTTCACGCCGGATTTCCACGTACATATTATTGTGATTCATGTCAGCTAGTATCCGGACGAATAACGTATATATAATCGTCCGGATAGAATGTGTTAAATTGTTAAACAATCTATCTGGACGAATAATTTACACGTATTTGTCCGAATAAAATCTGTATAATTTTATTTGGGTTTGTTTGGTTTTTGGGTTTGTTTGGGTTTGTTAGAGCAAACCCAAACAAACCCAAACAAACCCAAACAAACAACAAAACCAAACAAACCCAAATAAAATTACACAGATTTTATTCGGACGAGTATGTGTAAATTATTCGTTAAACACATTGTTTAACAGTATTCGTAAATTGTTTAACAATATTCAGTAAAATTAACAGATTCAGATTGTTTAACAGATCTGAATCTGTTTGAATCCGAATTGTTTAACCGATTCAGTAAATTATTACATACAGAGATTCAGATTGTTTAACAGATTGTTTAACAGATTCAGATAACATACGCTTATTCGTCCGATATCCGGACGGGGAGACACTCCGATAAGTTAATTGAAACAAATGATTTAATTAAAGTTACTTCGAGGTAAGACCGTGTTTTCTTTTTTCTACGATGTGCATATTTTTCAGCTGTTGATTGCTATTGCTACTTGAGTTCTTGTGAATGCAATCGATCACTTTTTTCCCGGCACGAATTCTAGATAATGACTTTATTTGGCAAATCCGACCACGGGCGCGCTCTGTTCGATCGCTGTGAGCGATTAGTTATAATGGAAATCGCGAATCAGTGTAGTTTCAGATGCATGCACGAACAGCGCTACGATCGCCCTTTCGACTCCCGGCTGTTCAAGTCTTCTCATCTGGCTGTTGACGTGCATCTCCCCTGTGAGCGTGTAGAAAACTACAATATTCGTTGTGATAAGTTTTGTGAGACGATTTACATCGAAAACATAAAAATGTGCGAAGTAGAAGACATCTTGATAGATTGGGGACTTCAATCGCTTGTTTCTACATTTCGAGGTAAGTGTACGATCGTCATTTTTTTTTGTTCGCCATTGTTGTCACGTTGCGTGCTATCCTTCGAGAAAAAAACATTGTACGGCGTGTCTCGGGTGTTGATAGTAAATTTAGTGGAAGCCGGTGAGTTTCATTTGACGTTGCGTGTTCACCAAGTGCATAAGTATTGAAAGATCGCTAAGGCCATTTATTCGATTGGTGTAAAACCAATTTTAATTGAACTTACTGTATGCAGCTTCAGCTATGTTATAATATCAGTTGTCAGAACCTACTCCGCCATTCACGGCAAACCAACATATAGTTGGATCGACTATAGCAGCGTTCGGGGATTTTCTTTTAAAATATATTTTCAGTCGTACGGACTTTACATGAACTTTTATCAAAAATATTATGTATTGACTGAAATATGCTCTGCAATTGATTCAATGCACCCATGTTTTATTCTACTGTATATGTTTTTCGTTGAACTATATATTTTGAAAATGCTTTTAAGGGAGATATTACCGACCCAACCGTTCAGTATGTTCAAATAAAGTTTGGTTTCAGGACACCGGAATTAGAATTGAAATTACTCTGTGCGTTTTTGGATCAAGAAGAAGTTTGGTTGCCGGAAATAAATTTATATTTGTAATTCAACCAAATCTCGCGGTCAATTGAATCGTTCATATCGTTCGCCACCCGCAACTGCAGGATTTGGTTGATTCAAACCATTTTTTTTTTGACGGTACCAAACGTTTTTCTGAGTGTAACCTCGCGAAATGTCTTGCCGGCCAATGAATATTTAGTGGTCACTCATGAGCTTCGAAATGTCCAATTGTCGCAATTTTTTTTCACTTTTTTCACTCATGATTTTGACGCTTTGTAAAATTTTCAAAACAATTAATCCTTGTTTCTTTAGAAACAGATTTTTCAAATTTACCTCATACTTCTAACCCGAGGATTATAATTAATTACAAATTTATTATAATTAATTACAAAAATATAGGTCGGTTTATTGGGTTAGAAGTGTGAGGTAAATTTGAAAAATCCCTTTATAGAAAAAAAAGGATGAATTGTTTTGAAATTTTTACAAAGCGCCAATTTTATGAGTGGGAAGAGTAAAAAAAAATTTGCGAAAATTGGAAATTTTGAAACTCTTGAGCGACCACTAAATAATCATTGGCCGGCTAGAGATTTCGCGAGGTTATTTAAAAAATTATAAAGCGTAAAATGCATTGGTGAGAAGTGGACGAAAAAAAAAAATCGATTTTTTAATGAAAATTTGAATTTTTCGGAGGCTTGAGCGAGCTCTAAATAGTTATTGACGGCTCGCTGCTTGCGTAATAATTTTTTTTTCTTTACGGAAGATATTTGGATGGTGCGAAGAAGGGCAAAAAGAGCTTAAAATTGGGCCACCCTAGGGTGTGTTCTCTCTCTCTCTCTCTCTCTCTCTCTCTCTCTCTCTCTCACACACACACAGATTTGTAATTTAATTCCTTCTTAACATTTTCATTTCTCGTTAATATATTTTATTTACTATCTTATTGTACCTTACATTGTTTATTTTCATTTTTATATCGTATACTTATATCTTCAATTGCTGTTTGTTTCGCACTTAATCAAATTCGTATTTCTTCAAATCTCTATTCACGTCTGTATTTTATCGTATCCTTATTTGTCTCATTTGTATTTATTTTTGTTATTTTTGTATTCTATCGAATCATGGTGTTGAAGTTTGCATCGTTGGAATGCAACGAAAATTTCTTCCTATAATTTGCATTTCCAAATGAAAATCCTCAAATGTATTTAGTCATTTTCGTAGCCTAGATCGGACGATAAAAAATATGAGAAGAAAACATTCGTTGCATTCCAACGATACAAAGTTCCATTTCATCTCGAATCCTCATGTCTGTAATTTCTGTTCATTCTTGTTTCATATCGAGACCTCATTTTTTTTCATTTTTGTTTTTTCATTTCTTGGCTTTGCTGTACATGGAATTTTCACTCCTGACAATATTTCTTTCACATTTCGTCTGTAACTTTATATTTGTCCGAGCGTTTTACTAGAGCATAATGAATATTGACAATCGATCGGTCTCTTTCTCTCTCCCTCACTCGTTATTTTTGTATTATCCATTAATTTTTGTTGTTTATTTATATATTGAATTTTATTTTATTTATATATTGAATAAACACACACACACACACACACACACACACATATATATATATATATAATAAATGTTGTTAATATTTTTCTCTCTGCACCTTATTTTGTAAAGCTTTTGGGTGAAACTTCGGTCTATAATATGACTTTTGGCTTACACCTTTATTTCTTGTTATTATATTTTATCTTCTATCTCATTAGAAATTGCAACTCTTATTTTTTTTTTTCATATCAATTGGTTTTTGTCCAATTTCCGTTATTTCTGTACTATTTTTGCATTTCATCATATCCCTCATTTCTTTGATTTCCGTTTATTTTTCGTACTATTTTTGCATCAGGTACATAGAATCCTCATTTCTATCAATTCTGTTAATTTTTTTCCAATACCCTATCTCGATTTCTCCAAACCTCCGTTAATTTTTTGTCATTGTTCTACATGCAATATTCATTCCTTTCGATAGTTCTAATTTTTCCGTTTTTTGTCCATCATCAATTTTATATTTGCCTGAAAGTGTGACTACTTCCCTTCTCTCGCTCTCTTGCTGTTTTTTTCCCTCATTCGAATTCAAGAAGAAACGCGGTACGAGGTCCAAACGAGAGAGAAAGCGCAAAGGAAGCAAGAGAGAGGGAAAGAAAGAGGAAACGAAGAAAACAAGAGGGAAAAAATTGAAATATTAGAAAGCCGGGCCGGTGGGTCGGGGAACATCTCCGCGATAGATAGCCCTGGGTCACGGGGTCATCGTTGTGCTAGTCTCTTTAAAATACGTCTTTGCACGTGCACACGTGTATGCGCCGCCTTCGTACGCGTACTCCACACATCTTTTGTCCTTCCATTCTGTGTTACTTACACGAGCGCGATAATCGCCGCGTGTTATCGTAACATGAAACGTTGCTGTGCATAACCAGTATGTTACAACAACGGAGAGAGAAAGATACAGATAGAGAGAGAGAGAGAGAGGTATGATCCATTTCGCTATGCACCCAACTTTTGGGTGCATAGCGCGTGACTCCCCCACGTGACTCACGATAATTCTGCTCACTTCGCAACTCACTCTCATATATATATATGTGTGTGTGTGTGTGTGTACACACACACACACACACACACACACACACACACACACACACACACACACACACACACACACACACACACACACACACATATATATATAGGATGTCCCTTTTATCTCTGTCACCCGAAATAACTCGGTAATTTTCGACGTCCCAAAAAACATGTTCCAGACAAAAGTTGTATACGGTGTTAAGGGGGCCATCAAATGCGACCAATTTGTTTTATTTCGGCGAAGGCGCTGACGCATAGGAGGGATTATCCGTGAATTCCGCCACATTTTTTTCGACCATCTCAGATCTGCCCCATAATTGGTTAAATCGAAATACTATTGAAAGGCATTCTATGTGAATTTTTTTCCGATTTTTGCATTCAACATTTTCGAAAATGCCGTTTTTTTTCTTCAAAATTTATATATCTCGGAAACTGGAAGTAAGTGAAAAAAAATTTGTGCACATAAAAGTTGTAGTTTTGTGTTAGCTTTCGAGCGGAATATTTGAAATAATTTTTCCATTCCGGTAACGCTGATTTTCCACCAAAAAAGGGGGAAATAATTTTTTTATTCAAAAACAGCCGTTTTTTGGCTGAAAAAATTAAAGTCTTCCAGTGTGTCTGACGACATCGCAAAAAAATCGCCAGAGTGGCAGGGAGTGAGGTTCCGGTATAAAAAAATTAATTTGTGTTACCCTCATTTTTTTACCCTAGAATCTCGATCCGTGCCACTCTGGCAATTTTTTTTGCCATATCGTCAGACATACTGGAAGACTGTAATTTTTTCAGCCAAAAAAATGGTCGTTTTTTAATTTAAAAAAAAAATAATAATTTCCTCCTTTTTTGGTAAAAAATCAGCGTTACCGGAACGTAAAAATAATTTCAAGTCGTCCGCTCGAAAGTTAACACAAAACTACAACTTTTTTATGCAGACACTTTTTTTCAGTTGCTTCTAGTTTCCGAAATATATTCATTTGAAAAAAAAAAACGGCATTTTCTAAAATGTTGAATTAAAAAATCTGAATAAATTCACATGGAATGCCTTTTAGCAGTACTTTGATATAACCAATTATGGGGCAGATCTGAGATGGTCGAAAAAAAAGTGTCTGAATTGACGGAGAATCCCTCATTAGGAAGGGTCACCTCCACTTTTTTAAATGGAATGGTACATTTTTTTCAGCCATCTTGTGGATCACCTCAAACCGCGTATGACACATTACGGGGTCAAGTTCGTTCAAGGTCATTCAAGGTCACCTCTTAAAATGAAATACTAAATCTAAATATCTCGGATCTCGGTAATTTTTCATGACTTTTTCAGGGTTGAGTGTAATTGCATGTCATTTAAAATTTTTAATGACTTTTCAGGTCGGTAGACACCCTGTATATATATATATATATTAGGGTGGCACAAATTTGAGCTATATTTCTTTTCCTTTTTCTCACCATCCAATTATCTTCTGTAAAGAAAAAAAAAATTGTCACGAAAGCTCCGAGTCGTCAAAAAATATTCAGAGGTCGCTCAAGCCTCCCAGAAATTCAATTTTTCGTTTAAAAAAATCGACTTTTTTTCGTCCACTTCTCACCCATGAATTTTACGCTTTATAATTTTTAAATTAACCTCGCGAAAGCTCTAGCCGGCGAATGAATATTTAGTGGTCGCTCAAGGTTTTCGAAATTTACAATTTCCGCGACAAAGTAAATCTCGCATGCACTATAATTCCTTGTAGAATAAAAACAAAATAAACAGCGAAGTGTTCGAAATTGTTCAGAAAATTGTCTGACTACTTTATTATAATAATTTGTAACTAAAGCCAATTAGACTATATTTTTATTATGTATTATCATGCTTTATTGTATTATGGCGTCGCTCGTCACAGAGTACAGCCACGATTGGTCCGCAGTTTGACTAACGAGGCCAACTGTGGGACGCATTACGATGCGCGGAAAACAGCTGCCATTTCAGTTTTACGAATAAAACGACCTATAATTTTGTTTACGGACAATTGCTTTAAAGAAATATTTTATAAGAACAAAGATTACTATTCTTGGGGTAGAAGTGTGAGGTAAATTTGTAAAATCTGTTTTTGAAGAAAAACGATTAATTGCTTTCAAAATTTTACAAAACGTTAAATTTAGGAGTGAAAAGAGTAAAAGACCGTTGTCAACGCGCATACAACAGCACCGATATTCTTGTATACACGCAGCGAGGGACCTACAAACCTCCCTCGCCCCGGTGCACGCCGTACCTTTCTCTCCCGCACTCTCTCGCTCTTCAGCCACGACATTAGAGGCCGTAGAGGTGCACGTCGATAATGCAACAACGTTGCTTTTTTTTCATTTCGTTTTTTCTCTTTTCTTTATCAGTCTCTCTGCCCCCCCCCCCTTTCTTTATACGTCGACGGTATACGTGTGGGAAGTATAGGAGAAATGATGTTTCTTGGCCGAACGATCTTATCTTGCAGTCTTATCTCTTGCAGTGTACGTACGTCACAAAGTACGTGTAAGAATCTCTCTCTCTCTCTCTCTCTCTCTCTCTCTCTCTCTCTCTCTCTCTTTCTGTGTGTGTAACGTGAATTTTCGTTGGGAGGAGGCACATTAGACACATTTTTTTCCTCTGCATCGCTCACAAAGTTTCGTCGTACCTTTATTTTTCCACCGTACGAAACGAAAGAGTGATCGAATCGTACGAACGGTCATTTCTTTTTTACGTTTTGGCAAAGTATATTTCGTACGGTATCCTCAAGGAAACAATATTTATATAAAGTTTTTTGAAAATTATTCATTAGTAAAGCTTTGCCCCTTGAACATAAAGTAAAAAATAAATATTACGTAATAAAAATTCTCTGGATATATATATATTATTATTATTATTATTATTATTATTATTATTATATAATAATATGTTTCACTTTATATCTAGTGCGTGTGTGTTTCTTTATCGTCCTGCACGGCGTCGCGAAGCCATCGAGAATATGATACATTTGTGTGCCCCCGATATTTATTCTCGTTGAGTGAATTTATCGCAATTTATCTCCACAGTTATTTGACTCGTGTACCACGCATGGAGAGGGTAACGCCAGCGGGTGAGCGAGCGAGAGAGAGGGAGGGAGAGAGAGAGAGAGAGAGAGAGAGAGAGAGAGAGAGAGAGAGAGAAAGCGAGTGTCGAAAAAGAAACGAATGAGGCGAAGTGTCTGCGGGAATAACATCGTCGAATGCATCGCGGCGATGAGAGAAAATCGCGGGGGGTAGAGGAGGCACGGGCAATTGGTCGGAGTCGATAACGAGGCCCCGTTTGTCCGCCTTCTGTGTAAGTTTGTGTATGCGTGTGTGTGTGTGTGTGTTGTACGCGCGAATATACGAAGCTTGACGAATTACGGAGAGGGAGAGAAAAAGACAGAGAGAGAAAGTGAGAAAGAGAGAAGTAATCAATGGAAAATGAATTATTTTAACAGAAATTTCAATAACATACTATAAAATAATAATAGTAATTGTAATTTATAAATAATAAATAATACGAATGAATAACGTATGAATTATTTATCAATATAAATAATATAATGAGATAACATTATCAATTATCGTTATTATAACTATCAACAAAATATTTTATAGTATTATACTGTAGTTGATAATTATTATTATAATTATAGAATAATCCCAAAAATAATGTTTAATTATAAGAAAAATGTTATAACAATTATACATAAATAAATGAATAATAATAATGTACTTATTACATCGAGACCATGACGTTCTCTACAGACCTAAAACTTGCCACCATTTATTTGCCTTCGTCATAACCTATCTGATTCGAAAAAAAGGGGGGGAAAGAACCTGTGCGGTCAAAATGTCATTCGACCTGCGTCCCGAGCCTCTCGTCTTTTCGGAATGCGTATTTAAAAAAAGGACCGTCGCGATAGGAGCGAGAGAGAGAGAGAGAGAGAGAGAGAGAGAGATATCAAAAGTAGAAACGACGACCCGCGTTTTTGACAAATTAAAAGGCGCATCGTCGCCGGGCTACGTAGCACTACGAGAAAATAAGCCACGAAGAAGAAGAATAGGACGAAGAGTGTCACGAGTGGGAGCGAGAGAGGGCACAAACAGAGGCTTGCGCGCGCAGCATCGCGTACATCGCTACCGCCGGTGTCTAAAAAAAGAAGCGTCTCTAGCCCCCCTCCCCCGCTACCTCGTCGCTCGCGATGTTTCCATCTAATCGTACGCCAGCTCGCCTGCGAGCTCGTCGTTGCTTCGAAACGTCAAAAAAAAAAAAACGGGCAAGAAAAAGCCGAAACGAGAGAAGCAGGGAGACCGACCGCAGCGCCGCCGCGCGTGACTTTTTTTTCCTTTCAACGATAACACACCAGACTGCCGCGAAAAGCATCAATGTCGCGGAGAGTAAGAGCGCGTTCGATTTCAACGCGTCGCTTCTCTCGTGACGCGCGTGAAACAAGCGATGGCCTTGTCACCGTGTTGGATCCGCGATAATGAGAAGCGAGAGGACGAAAAAAACGAGGATGATGGAGAAGAAGAAGAAGAAGAAGCGAAAGAATTATGGAAGAGAAAGAGTCGCGTATTTGTTCGCTCGCGCGGCCTCTACCCCCACCCGCGGCGCGTCGCGCCCGTCGCTCAACCGAGCACGGGTGGGAGTTCAGCCGAGTGGTGGGGATCGAGCGCCTTGCGAAGGGTCTTGGAGTGGGGGGTAGGGTTGGGGGACTCGTCTCGTGCTAGACCGCTGTAGACCGGCGGTATATGCAGATTGCGGGTACGCAAGGAGAGAGCGTATATTTGCAGATATCTGTCACCTCGCTCCCCCCCCCCCCGCCCACCGCCGCCGGCATTGCGCGCTGCGAAATTTCGGGTGTGGACAGGTGTGTCGGGCCTAACCTAGAAACGAACGGATTCTTTGCTTTCTTTATTTTTCGCTCTCGATAATCGCGTCATTTTTTCCGTTCACTATTGCCTGCTCGGGAATGAGAAACGATTTCTTTTCTTTCGATTGATCAGCTGAGTCGACTGGTCGAAAAGCCTCGCGCACGTTTGGCCGATTAATAGGAAAATGCTTTTTAAAATATTTTCATTATCTGGTCGTCGATACGACGAAAAGGTCAAGTTCAAAGTTCTCGTGCGACATGACGTTTTTTTTTTAGAGGAAACAGAAAAACGGTATACGCTATTGTTAACATTAATGGTTATTTATCCAGCGGGGATTTTTATCGTTGATTTAACGTTAGATCCTTTTTAAATACATTCTTTTACAATTGACCGTTAGTATTCGATTTATTTATATTGATGTTGAACGATTGCTAATACATTGACGTCTGATACATTGAAATATATTTTTTATAATATATTTAATACATTGAGTAATAGGCGTTTAAAGTCCAAGTGCATTTAATTATTTTAATACTAGTATTTTGTAATTCAAAATATCATTGAAATATGAAAATTAACATTTGTCAATTAACATTGACAAAAGTTGAACGAAAAATAGAAGAGGAGTTGAAAATTCAACCGACAGAGCAACTATGCGATTACATTAGACAATTTGAAAAAATAGCAGCTGGAATAGATATGATAAAATCAACGTAACATAATTTATGTAAATGCAGGGGGGGGGCGCATTTATGTAAATACCCTTGGAAAAGGATAGGCAAGAAATTAAGTACTACTACTAAATATATAGATCGTAATTAAAACTGTCAAATGAAAATTGTTACGTTTAGTTGAAACAATTTACTGATATTAACATTTTATTTATCAATCGGATAATGTTCTAGACTAATTAGCCTAGATTCACTGCACAAATTAAATAATGAATTAAACATTGACCATTGAATTTCAACAGTGCTGATGTTTGCATCGTTAAACTGCAACGAAAATTCTTCATGATTTCCTTCATTTCTTCATTTTCATTATTATCTGAAATATTTTTTTGCAGGTCTTGGTTATAGATTTTTTTAAAGGATCCTCGTCATTTTCGTAATCTTAATACGGAGTGTCTGCCCGTCCGGATAATCGGACGAATAAGCGTATGTTATTCGTCCGGATAGCGGCTCAGTTAACGCCGTATTTCCACGTACATATTATTGTCATTCATGTCAGCTAGTATCCGGACGAATAACATATACATAATCGTCCGGATAGAATGTGTTAAATTGTTAAACAATCTATCTGGACGAATAATTTACACGTATTTGTCCGAATAAAATCTTTATAATTTTGTTTGGGCTTGTTTGGGTTATAATTTTCGTTGCAGTTCAACGAAGCAAACTTCAATACCATGAATTTCAAGTGAATTCTTTAGTTATACATTTATTAATAACAACCGATTAGAGTTGTTTTGTTCGTCGAAAATCGAACGTTTTTTTTTCTACAGTTTGCCATTTTCGTACTGTTCAAAATTACAAAAACCATCCGGTCATACGAACATTTTTGCAATATTTTCCAATGAAAAATAAATCCTCAAAATTGGCATGTCAATTGTGTGTAAAATCCCGACCTTGTCAGCCCAATGCCCGCATCGAAAAAAATATTGGAAAACGACCTGTTTTTTTTTGGGCCCGCAGCTTATGCAGACTCGTTAAATGTCAGCCTATATATAAATATGTACACGCATGGCCATATATATATATATATATATATATATATATATATATATATATATATATATATATATATATATATATACAGGGTGTCCCAAAACTCAACGATAATCTGAGACCGGATGAAAGGCCAAGTTATACCAGTTCTGGGAAAAATAAAAAAAAATCTATATCACTCAGTTCAGCGATAATAGACATTTAAAAAAAAAAGTTGAAATTCGACACCCTTGGTCGCATTTTCAAGTCCTGTGATTACCAATGTCACAATTTCGCTGTGATTTTTTAAATTTCGTGATCTTCATTAACGATGCTATTGATCGCAACCACAAATTAATGCAAAAAACATTGTTAATTTAATAAAATAAGCTAAGTTTTAGTGAGTCATGGTTCACAAAAATATTGTTAGTTAACTTTGACACTTCATTTTGAAAAAAAAAAGTACTACACTACCCTTGGCAAGTTATTTCAAAAGATGGCGCATTTAATCAAGATTTCAAAATGGTGCAACACTTGCCACTTTTCTTGCCATTAAAAATTTTATTTCTTATTTTTTTCAAATTGAGCTCATTTTGAACAACTCAACATTAGGAATTTTTGTTACTAAAATTTGTTATTTTTTGTTTCTGGTCTGAAATAAAATTATTATTTTTAGTAAAGAGGTAATTGAGTCAGTTAATAACCAATTACCTCTTTACTAAAAATAATAATTTTATTTCAGACCAGAAACAAAAAATAACAAATTTTAGTAACAAAAATTCCTAATGTTGAGTTGTTCAAAATGAGCTCAATTTGAAAAAAATGAGAAATAAAATTTTTAATGGCAAGAAAAGTGGCAAGTGTTGCACCATTTTGAAATCTTGATTAAATGCGCCATCTTTTGAAATAACTTGCCAAGGGTAGTGTAGTACATTTTTTTTCAAAATGAAGTGTCAAAGTTAACTAACAATATTTTTGTGAACCATGACTCACTAAAACTTAGCTTATTTTATTAAATTAACAATGTTTTTTGCATTAATTTGTGGTTGCGATTAATAGCATCGTTAATGAAGATCACGAAATTAAAAAAATCACAGCGAAATTGTGACATCGGTAATCACAGGACTTGAAAATGCGACCAAGGGTGTCGAATTTCAACTTTTTTTTTTAAATGTCTATTATCGCTGAACTGAGTGATATGGATTTTTTTTTATTTTTCCCAGAACTGGTATAACTTGGCCTTTCATCCGGTCTCAGTTTATCGTTGAGTTTTGGGACACCCTGTATAAACAGTATATATATAATATATATATATATATACATATATATATATATTAAATATAACCGACAATATTTATTTCATTTAATAAATATTTCATAAATATTGTTGCATAGTCCATATATATAATATTCATAAATTAGTTTGGGTTATTCAATATTGAATCTACGATATTCCCATTTAAAAAAATCCTATGCGCACGAAAAAAGTCGTGTCCGACGTAGAAACATCCGAGTCCAGAGTCATCAATTAAAAAAGAACGAGGCCTATTGAAAAGAATTTAAAAAATCAATATCAAACGTCAACAAGAGGTTAGCGCCCGGCGCGGCGTGTCCCTCGAAGCGACGTTGAACTTTGCATCGTTGGAATGCAATTTTTTTTTCTCTTCATTTCGATCGTTATCCAAAGTCCTTTTTTCGCAAATTGACGCCGTAAATCTAATAAAAATACGTAGAAACGTTGGTGCGATCTTTACCGACCGAATCGACGTAAAAAAAAGTCCCAATAAAAACGAACGAACTGACGTTGCATCCCAACGTCGGAAACTTCAACGTCATCCTTCGAACGAGTGAATGAAGGAACTCTTTCCAACCAGACTGTACGCCCGTGTGCGTGGAGCTTTGGTGCATGGCGAGTCCGCGCGCTTCTCCGCACGCTCGTTTCGCAACCACACACACACACACACACACACACATGCTCGTGTGGTGTAAAATGGAACAAACGAGGAGCGATCCCCTATTGTCATCTCTATATCTCTTTCCAATATGGCGAACGCCTGAGGGACGCGGGGCGGGGGGTGCTACACGCCCGTAGTTCTCATTCCGCGCTAGTGTCGCGGTGTGCATATAGCAGCGCGATACGTTCGACGGCATCCTTGACCGCTGTACCGGCCCCCGCATCGAGCACTCGCGTCTCTCGCTGACTCCCGCGCGCGATTCTTCCAAACGTAAACAAAAACAAGCGTCTGACGAATTTTCATGGATAAAAGGGTGTCCGCGAGCGCCAGTCGCTGAATTGCCGCGAAACGACGAAAAATCACGTTAAAAAAGCGGGATGTAAATATTGTGGGTACTCACATAAGGCTCGTAGATCCGTAATATTCCGCTTTCGTGGGTAATACGAAGTACGATATTCTCCACGCAAAATCGTATAACGATACTATTATTATTCAACACTTTTTGTACACTGGAAATACACGTGCACCGTCACTTGGACTCACTTCGTATATGTAGATATATTTAGATATATATTCGGAGGTATATTTCGAGTACTATACGATGACAGAAAAACCGGGCTCCCTTTGCTCCTTCGCGTTCGTTTCTCACTACACACGCGCCACTACCGTTGGTAGAGTAAGGCCGGCGAGGCGAGGGGGGGGGGGGGGATAAAACAAAAATGGGTTATACACGCGGGAGTAGGATCGTCGTCCGCCGCGAGCGCGCGCAAAAGACGTCGATAAACAGCGTTTTATCAAACGCTTCCCCGATGACTCTCTCTCGCTCTCGCTCACTCGGGCGCCGCGCGTTTGCACAATTCACGAGGGGTGGCACGACGCGCGGGTAACAAACGTTTGCTTGTATACACACGCGCACACGTATGTACAGATATATGCGCGCACACGTACATGTGTGTGTGTGTGTGTGTGTATGTTTTTGTATATATTGTGTGCGCGCGCGCGCGATTGTATATTTTTACGCTTTTTTTTCTTCTTGTTATCATACGCGAAAAGAAATGTACACGAAGAAGAACGAATATATTGGATTGCGCGTGTACGGCCTCCGCTTACCGCTGAGAATGCAAGCGCGCGACTGCGGCGCTCTATTCGCCGCTGCGCCGGCAGCCTGTTTCGCGCAACGGCCGGCCTCGACGAGGGCGGCGCTACGCTCGCTCGACTCCCGCGCCCGAACATTCACGAGCGCGCGCCGACGAGACCGGCCGAGTCCCCCGAGCGTACCCCCACTCCGCCGGGCTGGAACGCGAGCGTGACAGAGACGCGGCGAGTCTACCTCCCCACTTCGAGACTCTGCGACAGCGCTACGCTAGGAGAGACGCTTCCATTATCGCTGCGTGCGGCTCTCCGTACGCTCTGTCGCGCTGTCGCGACTGGGACACGTGACACACACACCGGCGATGGTCCCCCCGACCCGCGACTCTACTGACAAAACCCGGTGAGCCGATATTACGAATGTTTTCGATCGCCTGCAGATGGCGCCTTCGTCGACTCTGTGTGTCAGTGTTGATAGTCGTCTTATTCGATAGTTCCGGATTTTCCCGTCACCTTGATGCAGAGCGAGAAAGAGAGAGAGAGAAAGAGCGCGAAACCGAAGTTTATCGTAATGCGCGCACGCCATTGTTTTGCACCGTGCACTTTATACCTCACCCACGCGGGGTCATCGCGCGACAATTTTTCATCTTACTCTTCCGTCACATGCGATCCACGTGAATGAAATCGCCAAGGACCGCTCACTGTGTCGAGGAAATCGTATAAATAAATATATATATAAGCAAATGAATGAATAAATTAATGAATGAATTGATGAATTATTTAATTTATATATATATATATACACATAAATACATACATACATACATACATACATATATATATATATAAATTCATTCTATACTATAATATATAATAATACTATACATTAATATATGATATATACATCAAATATCTACAACTATTCCCTTTGTTAGCATATTTTATTAACAAAAAAGGCTATTTTCATGATTTTTTTTGATAGGTTTATATTATAGATGTTGATATAAAAGTTGTTACACTTAAGGGGTAAGGCCACTGTAAATTCTTGGAAAAATCGATTTTTTTTATTGGCTTAAAAAATAGTTTAGACCCTCTAGTTTAAAAATAGTTTAAATCCTTTTAACTTCTTTTTTTAATTTTTTCCAATAAAAAACTATTCGCAAAACTTTAAACGCGTTTTTCTCGAAACATGGTTTTTCAAAATGGCACGCAGCATAACTCGAACAATTTTCATTTTTTTTACTTTAAATTTTAACCAGATGTGAACATTTACATTATCTTGAGAATGTCGATCGGAATTTTCAAGAACTTTATTTATTGATTTTTTATTAACAAAAAACTTGCCGTTTTTTTCGTCAAAAATCAATTTTTTTTTTCAAACGCACGCCAAATCCACAAAAATTGATACTTTTTAAAATCCGATCGACATTCTCTAGCTATAGCCCTCTAGATTAATGGTTTTTTTTTTGTTCTAGATTCAAAAGTGCACCAGTGGTGCTGCGTGCCGCGGAGCCCTGGAAGCAAAACATGTCCCGGGAAGATAGCTGTGGAACCGGCATTTTGTTTTTTTTTACTGTAAAAAAATTTTATAATAAAGTTTAATGTATGCCCGATAACACCATTAAAAGTTTTTTTTCAAATACCTTCAATTTCGGGAGCAAAAAATTAGTGAAAAAACCTTTTTTTTTGAGCCGTTACAGTGGCCTTACCCCTTAACGGCGGGGTAAAGTTAATTCGGCGAAAAAAAGGCATGTTTTTAAGTTTTTTTTTTGGCGTAACGAATAGTGTTCGTTTATTGAAAAATTTACATATAATAAAGTAACATTTGAACAACATTCTCCTAAATTTGCATTGCAAAATATTAAAAATTGAGCGAGTGAAAAGTAAACCCCGGAGGCGCCTCGAAAAAAAGTTGATTTGCGGTGTGCACCATAACTCGCAACAGAATCATTTGAAACAAAAAAATCAAAATGCATTTGTTAAAGGAGATGTTTCTCGAGGTAATGACGGGAGGATTTTTTTTTCGGTTTTTCGTAGCACTTGGGAGCCAAAAACCCGATTTTCGCTAAAAAAAATCGGCTAATTTGTTGTTGAAAAATTAGTAACTATTAAAAAAAACAAAAAAGCTCTCGATAATACCTGGTGAATTATGTGAAGAAGTACTGTGCAAAATTTCAAAGCGATTCGTCCAGTAGATTTTGAGTTATCGTGCACACGGACTTCAAATATGACAAGTCTCAGAAAAACGGTTTGAAAAACGCAGAAGAGAAGAGAACGGCATGGAGCAATAGACGCTCAAATACTCATAACTTCGTCAATTTTACTCCGATCGACTTGAAATTTTAACACAATATTCTTCATATATTATGCATTCATTTAAAAAATTTAAAAAAAAATGAAAAAAAAACTTAATACTTTACCCCGCCCTTAATAAATACACTTTCGAAATACATTAAAAATATTTTTTATGTATTTATGCAACCCAAACAAATTTTAAACGCGTTTTTCTCGAAATAACGTTTTTCGACGACTCGTTGATAAAATCTTCGAAACTACTGAACCGATCCTTATGGAACATTAACGACGTATTCTTTACAACTATAGCTATAGCACATATCAAGGATTTTTTTAAATGTCGATATTTACATTTTCTTGCCAAAAAGGTGAAAAAACGCATTTTTGGTTTTTTTTTCGAAAAATTTCCGCCATTTTGTTATTTTTGCATGTACAACAAATCGCATGATATGGGCTATAGCCATTAACATATTGAATCTAAAACCGTTTGATTTTTTTTTGTTTCGGACATCCATCCCCGAGATTTTATCAACAGCGCAGACTCACAATTTTTTAACTACAATCTTCGTCTATAAATAGAGACGTAAATAAATAATAAAAAAATGTTAAATGTATTTCGAAAGTGTATTTATTAAGTGTAACAACTTTTATATAAATGTTTATAATATAAACCTATGAAAAAAATTCATGAAAATAGCCGTTTTTCAGCGTCTAAAGTGAGAAGACCCCTTAATGTGCGCTTTAGCGAAAATCGCTTCCCGAGACAAGTTTACGCGTTTGCTTTGATCCGTAAACGCGGTATCGGGTGTCGAGGATTCGCCGGCTGCCAACACGGGGAGGACGAGATTCGCGGATTTGGCACGCGTCGCGATAGCTCGCATGGCAAAACTTATTCGAGTCGTACTTCAAGTCCGGCCAGAGAGACAGAGAGAGAGAGAGAGAGAGAGAGAGAGAGAGAGAGAGAGAGAGAGAGAGAGAGAGAGAAATAATGGATAACGTTTCACGTGCAACGGTGAAAAAAAAAAAGAAAAAAAAAAATCTTTCTCCAACTTCCTCAAGAACGCCGCTTTGCAGAAATACGGAATAACGTGAAAAAAAAAAGATTTCGTATTACGAGCTCCCTTGGAGATCAATAATCGTTAATTTTTTGGCTCGACTCTTTTCCCTTTTTTTATTGAAATTTATATTTACGTGTCTCTCAATCGGACGAATTAATCGATTTGACGATTTATCGGAAATGCAATTTTCTGATTAGTTTTACACTGACTTTCAGACGAGAAAAAAAAACACAAAATGCACATCGGATTATTATTTTTTTTTCTTATATTTCTATTATAATAGTCTTTGAATAATTTTCTTTCCAAGACTTTATTTAATTGTTATTTTATTATAAAAACCATTTTCCTCCTACCGGTTAAAATTTATCCCAATTTTTTTCAATTCTTGCACACGTTAAATTTCACACAGTACTGTTTTTTTTCTTCAATTTTTTTTTTCAAATTTCCAAAGTACGAAAAACCTACGGCAAAGTAGTGCGAAGCAAAGTGTCGCGACTTATGAATACGATAAAACGTCAGGTTGATAGGTCGACGCCTCGCGATGTCATCGAGTGAGGGCTCTCGACCGGATGTGCTGTCGAAAATAAAAGAGATTGCAAGAGAGAGAAAGAGAATAAGAGACGCCTCAGATTCTCATTGTCCACACATCCCGTCAAAAAAATTGACCAAAATGCAATATATCTATTTATTTCTTTGTTCATAAAATCGAACATTCAAGAAAATTGAATAAAAGATAAACAAAAAATAATATACATGTGAAAGCGCGCACGCATATGCACAGTGGAGATTTTTAAAGAAGAGTCAACAGCCTATCCTGCGAGACGTCTTCTCGCGTCGTCTATATAACAGCGGAATATGCGCTTTAGGTGCGCGGGGCATTCGCGAATACCTCTATGCCGTTCCTGCCGGACACGGCAATTTTTCTCACGGCGGGATAGCCCGACGAGAGTCTGCGCATTTATATATATATATATATATATATGTGTGTGTGTGTGTGTATATGTATATGTATATGTATATGTATATGTATATATATATATATATATATATATATATATATATATATATATATATATATATATATATATATTACGTGCTCCCACTCCCCACGTCCCTCGCGAGTTTTCGGCGAGCTTTTCCCTCCCCCCTCTCCCTCTCGCTCGGTATCTCACGGAAACTTTTGGCCCCGGGGCGTAAGATATTTTTGGAGCCGAATATTTCTGCGAATGGACCGCTTGTGTGCATCATCCAAATGTATATATTTTCAGTGATGAAGAGAGAGAGAGAGAGAGAGAGAGAGAGAGAGAGAGAGAGAGAGAGAGAGAGAGAGAGAGAGAGAGAGAGAGAGAGAGAGAGAGAGAGAGAGAGAGAGAGAGAGAGAGAGAGAGAGAGAGAGAGAGGTAAAGATACGGTGAAACATTTTTAGCAGCGATGCCCGCTCGCTATATTCATTATGATATATATACAGGGTGTCCTGTTATGAATGGATAATCCTGCAGCCGTCGAGAGGTCAGATCATGTCCTACTACATGCTGGCATTTCAGTTCAGTGAAAGTCCCACGGTTTTCCAGATAAACATCATCTGCTTTTGGTTTTTCGCATGCCGTTTTTACGAATGACAACTTTTTTGTACCCGGCTTTTTAAAAAATACTCTTGGTTATTTGTTTCATCTAGAAAAGTCTTCTTTTGAACCTTCAATGTTAAGGACACTTTAGGAAAAAAGATCTTGCGCAAAATTTTCACACAAACCAATTCGTACAGCTGACTGAAAAACCAAAAGCAGATGCCTTTTTTTTCCCAAAAACAACGTAAAGCGGAAAATCTCGAAAACCGTGGGACTTTTACTGAACTTAAATTCCAGCATATAGTAGGACATTATCAGACCTATCGACAGTTGCAGGATTATTTATTCATAACAGGATACCCGATATATATATACATATACACATATACATATATATATATACATATATACATATACATATATATATATATATATATATATATATATATATATATATATACACATATATACATATACATATATATATATATATATATACATATACATATACATATGTGTGTGTGTGTGTGTGTGTGTGTGTGTGTGTGTGTGTGTGTGTGTGTGTGTGTGTGTGTGTGTGTGTGTGTGTATATTAGGGTGATTCGTTACAGGGTAACTTTCTTTTTCTGACCCATCGTGCCTGAAAACCTTTAGTTGGTACCCAAAAACGAAGTTTCGTGAAAGGGGGGGGGGGGGGGGTGTTGTCAAAAAATATTTAGAGGTCGCGAATCAAAATTGAAGGTTTCCGATTTGATTAACATTGAAAAAAAATGTTGTTCTCATTATTAGTGTTACCACTCCGCGAATTTTGATATCGCGATATTTTCCAAGTGGGTTCTCATAGGAAATATGATACTTTACAATAAAGTTCCTTGAGCCATGTTCGTAAATTCAACCGTTTCAGCGGTATCATTATTTCAAGTGAATATTGTATGAAAATATCTATTCAAACGGCTGTAACGCCTAAGCTTTTAGATATATCGAAAAAAATTCAGATGAGAACTTTGTAGAGAAAGTGATTTTCTATAAAAAAGTCTCATAAGCCGAGTCCGAAAATTCAACTCTTTCTCAGCTATAGGTGGATGAAGTAAAATAAATAGATTTGTTTTTGTTTAAAAAAAAATCTGTGTGTGTGTGTGTGTGTGTATGTGTGTGTAAGACTAAGAATACTACCACTACTATATAATACTATACTATACAATATAGTTTACACATATTATACATTTATAAATCATTAATATATATATATATGAACATATTAATAATTAATAATTGGCACATTTATAATATGTGTAAAGAATACTATAGTATTATATAGTAGTAGTATTTTTCTTCCTTGTATATCCTTTTTAGGGGTGTTTACATAAACGCCCCTCCCTTCTCATTTACATGAACTATTTTACATTGGTTTTCTCATATCTATACTAGTTGCTAGTTTCTCAAATTGTCTGATGTAATCGCATAGGTGCTTTTCCGATTGCTTTCTCGGTTGTGCTTCTATTTTCCGGTCAATTTCTAACCCCCTTCTATTATCCAACCATTGCTCTAGTTTATTTACTATTTCTTGGTTTAGTTTTCCCTTAACTTCCGTACAATCGCAATTATGTCTCAAATTTCTAATTACCTGCTGGAATATTCTACATTTGGCATCTACATACCGTTTTTCCCGTCTTTCCCGACATTACCACATCTTGTCCTCCCAATCATTTTCCATGTGCACACCTGTTTTCTCGTGTTTATATTCTTTGCAGTACTGAATCGTATTGAATTGCTTGTTCAATGTTAATTTTTATGCTTTTTCCATTCTTCTTTCGAGCTCCCTTACATCTCCATTCCATACGGCTTGCCAGATTGCCCCCCTCAACGATACTCCTCCATTGCTTATTTTTTTTCTTTTTTTCCATTTTCATGGGTTACCATTGATAATTGCTCAATTTATTCCCTTGGCATTTTTTGTTTTGGCCACCTACCATCTCCTATCTTTATTACTTCAAGTACTCGCTTCCATTCGCCAAATATAGTTTGGGGTGTTTCTACTAATTCTCGTGGCCATTTTTTAAGGGCGGGGTAAAGTTAATTCGGCGAAAAAAGGCATGTTTTTAAGATTTTTTTTTGGCGTAACGAATAGTGTTCGTTTATTGAAAAATTTACATATAATAAAGTAACATTTGAACAACATTCTCCTAAATTTGCATTGCAAAATATTAAAAATTGAGCGAGTGAAAATTAAACCCCGGAGGCGCCTCGAAAATAAGTTGGTTTGCGGTGTGCACCATAACTCGCAACAGAATCATCTGAAACAAAAAAATCAAAATGCATTTGTTAAAGGAGATGTTTCTCGAGGTAATGACGGGAGGATTTTTTTTTTTCGATTTTTCGTAGCACTTGGGAGCCAAAAACCCGATTTTCGCTAAAAAAAATCGGCTGATTTGTTGTTGAAAAATTAGTAATTATTAAAAAAAAACAAAAAAGCTCTCGACAATACCTGGTGAATTATGTGAAGAAGTACTGTGCAAAATTTCAAAGCGATTGGTCCAGTAGATTTTGAGTTATCGTGCACACGGACTTCAAATATGACAAGTCTCAGGAAAACGGTTTGAAAAACGCAGAAGAGTTTGGTCGGCATGGAACAATAGACGCTCAAATACTCATAACTTCGTCAATTTTACTCCGATCGACTTGAAATTTTAACACAATATTCTTGATATATTATGCATTCATTAAAAAAAAAATTTTTAAATGAAAAAAAAAAAATTTAAATACTTTATCCCGCCCTTAACGTACCTTGCGGGAAATTTTTCCACCTGTTCCCTTCCCTCCTACCCTGAAAAATTTCGGATCCATACAGCATTCCACTTTTTACTACTATAATATTCTATATATGAATGTGTATTTTACTTCTTTATTTATTTATTTTTTATTATTATTATTTTATTTCGTGAGTTCCAACATATACCCTTGCGAGTTTTTACGTATAACGCGTTCTCAATTGAACCCTTCCCTGTCGCTCCCTTTCCAACTTGCGTTGCATGGCCCAGCCGTCTTAAGAGGGGTTGATAACCTTTAGGCGAGAAAAACATTTGCTGATTTGCATTATTTTCTTTAAAAAGCAAAGATTTCTTCATAATTTTTGAGAATTCGGTAGGTTATATTACTACTTTTGGCTGCTACATGGTGTTTATTTAATTAATCCTTCAAAATGACGGGTGTACGGGACATTATTGTAAACTGCATTTTCAAAACTGGCGTGACGTATGGCTAAAAAACGAATCGATCGATTTTGATGTAATTTGGTATAAATCTTTCTAATCTTATTGTCTACAACAGGAGCCTACATGTTTTTGAGAATAAAAAAAAACGGATTTTTTTATTGCAAAATGTAGCCATTTTTTTCGGAAAATTCCATTTTTTTGTTTCAAAGTGTACCAAATCATTGATTTACAACATTTTTCACTTTTTCTCGATTTATATTTTGCGTATGAGTGTTAATAAAAGATAAATCTTTGTTGGTTTTTTTTTTTAGATCAATCATTTACCTAACGGCGAAAAGTAGTGATAAAACTACCCTAAGCCTAAATAATGGTGAAGAAATATTTACCATAAAAAAAAGTCATGAAAATCAGCAATTTCTTTCCTCGCTTAAAAGTATCTTCCCGCCCTTAAGGAGCTTGGAGCGATTCAATTGAGTCAAATGACGGTTTATTCATTTTTTTTCTTCAATGAACCTCAAAAAATGCATACGACGTACAGATTTATTCTGTATATGCTGATGTTTTTTAAAATATATAATTAGAGGGCAAAATTATGCATTTTTATATTTTTATTACAAAAAGTAGAAAAACTTTTGTGTTACTACCGACTTGAAAAAGTATAACATTATCGATGATTATTATGAAAAAATTACGACAACGAATGTTTTATACAATTCACAATGAAATTTAGAGTAATTTATAATTATGCGTATTCATAGTTACGTCACGAGATTATTGGCCCATAATTTACGATGGGCCAAATGAGATGGAAAAATGAGAATTTTTTTTTCTAAATGTTTACAAACGTTCAGTTAGCGTTAATCCGTTGTTAGAAATGGTTTATCTTGGTGTTAAATAACAAACAAACTTACATAACCTTTAGTGTAAAAGTCTTGCCCATCTAACCGCGCGTTAAATTACATACATTTAACTATTTTTTATCTCTGGTGTTTGGTGGTGAAAAAAGTTCAAAAAATTCGTAAACACTCAGTATAGTCTAAACCATAAAATGAATTTTTTAAATTAAATTTAACCTTGGATCGTGGCTAACGCTCCAACCTCCTTAAGCCGCACTATACTGCATTTGCCGTGGGTACGGAGATACTGTGGAAAACCCGTACCGGCGTGAACTGCCCCATATACTTTTGATTCTGGTCAACCGCGGTAAACGGTCACCGCTCCAAGTATTGCTATTCTATGCTATTATCTCTTCTGTCGCCGTTTTTCTTTATCGTCTTTTATTATATGTGGAAGGCGATAGCACGAAGAAAAGCAGCGATGAGAGAGGATCATACAGAAACATAACTATCATTGACTATTAATTAATAACAGTTATTTTTTAGTTAAGGGATCATCCTACTTTATCAACTTCAAAAAATCCATTTTTTGACGGATTTCGGAAATCGACCACTCAACAAATATTGTGTCGAAATTTCGTAAAGATCGGGGCGGTCTAAGTATTATTTTTCGAGTTTATTTGAGCGCGCTGCTCTCATCTGTGCTCTTACTCGAGAGCGAACTTTAAATGCGTTTTTCTCAACACCACTCTTTTTCTTGCTTCGTCGATTTTTTCTCGATAACCACTAAACTGATCTTTACGAAATTTTAACTACACATTCGTCACATGTATCGCTACTGCTGGAACTAGACTTATTTGAAAATTTCCATTTTAAGTACATTTTTCAACGGAATATCACTCAAAAAAGTCTGATTTTTGGAGAATTTTTTTCAACCACCGCCATTTTGTTATTTTTGCATACAAATTGATAATTCTAGCTCGGACAGCAGCCACAACCATACCGAACTTAAATCTTTTTGGTTTTTGTGTTTTAAATAAATCTACTCAGAAACAACATCAACAAAGTTGACATCGCTTTTTTCGAGGAACTATGCGGTTGCTGCTTCCAGGGATAAATAGGTAAATGATGTAAAATGAATAAAAACATTTTTTCATAGATTTCACGAGTTATTTCATAGGAAACATACAAACAAATTCCAAAAAATCCAAATTTGTCAGCCGTCTAAAATAGGATGATCTCTTAATTATAAAGTATTATTTTAAGAAGTACACTCAGAAAAACGTTTGGTAATACCAACTATGTATATTTAGTTGAAGCAATTATGCTTG
Organism: Ophion obscuratus; assembly: GCA_964007375.1. NCBI lineage: Eukaryota > Metazoa > Arthropoda > Insecta > Hymenoptera > Ichneumonidae > Ophion > Ophion obscuratus. The sequence goes on from OZ023317.1 coordinate 55,999,892, forward strand.
AAGCAACCTAATTTTATTCGCTTGAAATACAATTCGATTCAAGTGACAAAGCCAGTTCAGTTGGAACAACCAAACTATCATGTCAAAATAGCAATATCTCCCTGGCAATATAATGGGTTGGATTAACTACATCGGAGTTCATACACGTAATCCGCGTTTTATTTGAACTTTATATTTATTTGGTCGTTATATTGGCCAATAAACTACATTTTTCAACTGAATTAATTATTACGCATGAAGCGAATGACGGTTGGTTCTAGAATTGAATAAGTTAACGCTGCGGCTAGCCATCCGGTTATCGGACGAATAAGCGTATTATTCGTCCGGATAGCGGCTCAGTTCACGCCGTATTTCCACGTACATATTATTGTCATTCATGTCAGCTAGTATCCGGACGAATAACATATATATAATCGTCCGGATAGAATGTGCTAATTCTATCCGGACGAATAGAATTAGGACGAACCCAGACAATCTATCTGGACGAATGATTTACACGTATTCGTCCGAATAAAATCTGTATAATTTTGTTTGGGTTTGTTTGGTTTTGTTTGGTTTTTGGGTTTGTTTGGGTTTGTTTAGTTTTTTTGTGTTTGTTTGGTTTTGTTTTAACAAACCCAAACAAACCCGAAAATCATACAAAACCAAACAAACCCAAACAAACCCAAATAAAATTATAAAGATTTTATTCGGACGAGTATGTGTAAATTATTCGTTTAACAGATTGTTTAACAGTATTCGTAAATTGTTTAACAATATTCAGTAAATTTAACAGATCCAGATTGCTTAACCGATTCAGTAAATTATTACATACAGAGATTCAGATTGTTTAACAGATTTAGATTGTTTAACAATATTCAGTAAATTATTCGTTTAACAGATTGTTTAACAATTTAACACATTCTATGTGGACGATTATATATATATATGTTATTCGTCCGGATACTAGCCAATACTAGGTCAATGAATCACAATAATATGTACGTGGAAATACAGCGTGAACTGAGCCGCTATCCGGAGGAATAACATACGCTTATTCGTCCGATATCCGGACGGGGAGACACTCCGATAAGTTAATTGAAACAAATGATTTAATTGAAGTTACTTCGAGGTAAGACCGTGTTTTCTTTTTTCTACGATGTGCACATTTTTCAGCTGTTGATTGCTATTGCTACTTGAGTTCTTGTGGATGCAATAGATCACTTTTTTTCCCGGCACGATTTCTAGATAATGACTTTGTTTGGCAAAGCCGACCACGGGCGCGCTCTGTTCGATCGCTGTGAGCGATTAGTTATGATGCAAATCGCGAATCAGTGTAGTTTCAGATGCATGCACGAACAGCGCTACGATCGCCCTTTCGACTCCCGTCTTCTCATCTGGTTGTTGGCGTGCATCTCCCCTGTGAGCGTGTAGAAAACTACAATATTCATTGTGGTAAGTTTTGTGAGACGATTTACATCGAAAACATAAAAATGTGCGAAGTAGAAGACATCCTGATAGATTGGGGACTTCAATCGCTTGTTTCTACATTTCGAGGTAAGTGTACGATCGTCATTTCGTTTTGTCCGCCATTGTTGTCACGCTGCGTGCTATCCTTCGAGAAAAACATTGCACGGCGTGTCTCGGGTGTTCATAGTAAATTTAGTGGAAGCCGGTGAGTTTCATTTGACGTTGCGTGTTCACCAAGTGCATAAGTATTGAAGGATTGCTAAGGCCATTTATTCGATTGGTGTAAAACGAATTTTTATTGAACTTACTGTATGGAGCTTCAACTATATGTTATAATATCAGTTGTCAGAACCTACTCCGTCATTCAGGGCAAACCAACATATAGTTGGATCGACTATAGCAGCGTTGGGGGGTTTTCTTTTAAAATATATTTTCAATGGTACGGACTATACATGAACTTTTATCAAAAATATTATGTATTGACTAAAATATGCTCTGCAATTGATTCAATGCACACATGTTTCATTCTACTGTATATGTTTTTCGTTGAACTATATATTTTGAAAATGCTTTTAAGGGAGATATTACCGACCCAACCGTTCAGTATGTTCAAATAAAGTTTGGTTTCAGGACACCGGAATTAGAATTGATAGTACTCTGTGCGTTTTTGGATCAAGAAGAAGTTTGGTTGCCGGAAATAAATTTATATTTGTAATTCAACCAAATCTCGCAGTCAATTGAACCGTTCATATCGTTCGCCAGCCGCAACTGCAGGATTTGGTTGATTCAAACCATTTTTTTTTGACGGTACCAAACGTTTTTCTGAGCGTATACAGGGTGTCCCAGAACTGAATGTGTTCCCTGAAATGGGGGGTTGGAGGCGAATTTCTGAGTCGATTCATATAAGCATGTGTGAGTCTCAAATCAACCCCTGAATTATTATTCATTTTTAAAGGCGGGCCAATCAGGTGCGCGTTTCGCTCACCGACGTACGCCGGCTCATCGGGCTCACCTGATTGGCTCGCCTTTAAAAATGAATAATAATTCAGGGGTCGATCTGAGACCCACACATGCTTATATCAATCGACTCAGAATTTCGCCTCCAACTCTCCATTTCAGGAAACGCATTCAGTTCTGGGACACCCTGTATATGTTCAATAATCAATATAGTTTTCTGGCTTTACCGCTAAAAATGGTTGTAACGTATCTTTTCCTTTCTCTCTCTCTCTCTCTCTCTCTCTCTCTCTCTCTCTCTCTCTCTCTCTCCCGCGCCTGTCTCGGTCCTTCTCACTATCCTCGACTTATGTCTATCCATATATATATTTTTACATATATATATGTATTCGTGTGTGGTTAACCGATATGTTTTGTGCATCCATCTCTCAAAATCGGCGTAGTCATCGGTCTAGTCGGATATACACTTCTACTTGACTGTTTTGGCTATCCGCGAAACACTCTCGACTCGAGATCGCGTCCGCACTGGTACTTCTCTCTCTCTCCGTTCATTCTTTATGACATTGTAATAATAGCGTGTGCGGTTTACGAGCCGGCCAAAAGCGTGAGAAACTTGTCCAGACAGTTTTGTCTATATATATATATACATACATACATATATATATATATATATATATATATATATATATGTGTCATCGAAAAATGGATATGAAACCAAAATAGCCTCAAACAAATATAAAAACATATTGTTATGTGAAATTATATATATATATATATATATGTATATATATATATATGCATATATATATATATATGCATATGGCTTTGACACGGAACATGTGAAGTAAAGTCACAATTTTTCAAAATTGCCAAAAAGCAACGGCCCGCCTCGACGTTGCCATCGACCGACCGGAAATTAAAAAATTCATCGGGCCTCGATCAAAAGCCACTGCTTCGCCTCAAGGTTGAGGTGATTTCACGGCCGCGTCCTCATCTCGACGATTAAATAATTAATGCCCGCAGCTGCGCGTTCCTCGTCAAACGTCCGTGACGCTTAAAAAAAAAAAATCATTTCGTCTTTTAAAATCCTAATCGCCACTTCGTACAGCTGCGAGTGTCAATTTGCGATACGCGTAGAGACCGCGCGAAGCCCGAAACGTCGGCTGGTTCGCGGCGTGACGCGCGTATCCACGGGTGATCGTGGGAGTCGCAGCGGCTGCCGCTGCAACTGCATACGCCAACCGGCAAAAATTCGTCTGAGCACGTGCTCGCTCTTTCTCCTTCACGGTGATCATACCGCCCAGGGATTTATCGGGGATATGTATACGGGGTGTCCCAGAACTCATTGCGTTCCCTGAAATGGGGAGTTGGGAGTGAAATTTTGAGTCGATTGATATAAGCATGTGTGGGTCTCAGATCAATTCCTGAATTGTTATTTATTTTTAAAGGCGGGCCAATCAGGTGCGCGCGTGCAGTGGTGCCTGGCGGGAGTACCACACCTACAGGCACTACTGCACGCGCGTATCCCTAACTGACCTATGCCGGCTCATCGGGCGCACCTGATTGGCCCGCCTTTGAAAATTAATAATAATTCAGGGGTTGAGCTGAGACCCACACATGCTTATATTAATCGACTCGGAATTTTACTCCCAATCCCGCATTTCAGGAAACGCATAATGTTCCGGGACACCCTGTATATATATATATATATATATATATATATATATATATATATATATATATGCGAGATTTATCTTTAATGCTTCCGAGAATTTTCTCTTTTTTTTTTCAACTCGTGGTCACTGACCATCGGCGTTGCGCGTCATCGACGCCGAAAAATCGTGCTTTTCGTTTGCGTAGATGTTTCACGTATTATTTATGGAAAATAATACTATGTGTCTATATGATCGCTTGTACATTCTCGTTAGTAGCAAATATTTTGCTACTAACTATGAAGTTATTGTTATTTGAGGAAAGTGCAGCTGCTGCGTGGTTTATCAGCGTAGGTGCTATTTTACTTTGGAATAATAAGATTATTTAATAAATATTTAATAATTCAATATTTACTTTTAGGATAATAAGAAAACTTTTGTATGGCCGAGTCATTTTTTTGAAATTTAGAAAATTGGCAAAATGGCAGGATGTGGAAATAAAAGTTTTATTTTCGACGAAAAAAAAAAATAACTAATCATTGGTTATGTACAAGTGGATAATCGATGAATACCCTTGACATTTAATGCTTAATATTTGATGAGTTCAGTTTTTGATATTTGCTGTTAATTAAGGTCTATTATTTCAAGGTCCAATATTTTATGATCAGATTAGTAAATAAAATAATTTTCAATATGAATATCAATAAATCGTCGTAATTCAACGTAATAATTTTGATTGCAATTTATATATTTACATGTATCGTTTAATTTTACTTACAATTTCTTTATCCAACATTTTATTCTTATATTTTAATTCCAATTTGGATTAATAATGCTAATTATTCGTTCAATGATACTAACGATATCAAAAACCGTTTAAAAACATCAACATGGATTCCAAAAATAAATCTCATGAGTATATTCGATAAATAAAATTCAAAACGGATCGAACGTCAGACCAACAATAAAAATGCACGCTGCATTAATACCGAATACTTTTTTCAAATTTCGGGAATTACCAAAATCCCAAGCTATAGAAAAAAACAACGTTTCATTTTCTAACGAAAAAACAACTTTGACAATTTTCTACTAACAAATGGAAAAACACAAAAAAATCATCCAATTGTAGTTTTTATCGAGAAATTTTTGTATCACGATTTTGGGAAGCTACACATGGATTCACCCTGCCCAACATTAATTCCGAGGGTATTGCAAATTTTCGAGTCTCTCAGCCCGTGGCCGAGTGTGCGTCCGCCCCGCGAGATTAAGCTCGAAACTACTTTCCTCCTTCAGGAATTAATTTGTCCAACCCTTATCAATGTTGCGCCCGATCGAGGACAAAAAATTTCATACGCATCCATGTATCCAAAATATGCTCGGAGGAAGAAATTTCGAAAGCTCCGAATTTCTACCTCCTTAGCGCATAAAAGCTGCGATCCATTCTGCTTGGATAGACACGAGTGTCCGTGTACGCGTACAGCGGCAAGTGTGTACGTAATCGCAGTAAACGAGAAGTGGCTGCGCGAAGCATGTGTGTATATATACATCTTAAGTTCAGTACGACGACGATGCCCGGTGGTTCGAGAACATCGTAAACTGGGAGCAAGAGCATTGGGTTCAAGAACACCCGCTGCCACTCCTTGATCAATACCCGTAGCAGGATACCGGTGTCCTACAGAGACGAGAGAGGAGAGAGTGAGGGCTGCTCGAGCGCCGCAAGCGAGAGTCAGAGGGACCGGCTCAAACGCAGAATGCACGTTTACACATTCGTACGTATCTTTGGATATTACAGGGTGTCCCAGAACCAAATGCGTTTTCTGAAATCGGGGTGTTGGGGGTGAAATTCTGAGTCGATTGATATAAGCATGTATGGGTCTCAGATCAACCCCTGAATTGTTATTAATTTTTGAAGGCGGGCCAATCAGGTGCGCCCGATGAGCCGGCGTAGGTCGGTGAGCGATACGCGCGTATGGCGGTGCCTGTAGGTGCGGCGCTCCCGCCAGGCACCACGGCACGCGCGCACCTGATTGGCCCGCCTTTAAAAATCAATAATAATTCAGGGCTTCATCTGAGATCCACACATGCTTATATCAATCGACTCAGAATTTCACTCCCGACCCCCTGATTCAGGGAACGCATTCAGTTCTGGGACACTCTGTATATGTGCGTATACACTATGCGTGGACGCGCACTATCAGTTTTTGATGATACGTGAGCACGTGTGTGTCTGTGTATATTATATATGAGGAAAAGTCATACGAATGCATCCCTAGCGACGTACGTGGGCCGCGAGCTACAAGAGAGCTCTTTGAATTTTGAGACTCGAAATTATAGGTTCAATAACACTCCTTAATATATGGGTATGTATGTGTGTGTATATATCATTAGAATAATTATAATGATTATAA
>OZ023317.1:56011354-56059925 GCA_964007375.1 Ophion obscuratus
CTCTGTGCACTCGATAGCCGAGTATCGTTAGTCTCTCGTGCCATTTGATCGTTGCAAAAAAATGACGTTTGCTTAATGATGACGATATGAATATTTAATGAAGATTATGATAATGATCATAATACGAACAGTAGGAGGAGTAAGAGTGACAAGAATAATACAAGTTGTGGTAATAATGAGGATATGAATAATTAATAACGATCATGATAATCTTGACGATAATAACAATAAAGACAGTAAGAGGAGTAAGAGTTTTTCACATCTTATATATATATATATATATATATATATATATATATATATATATTAACAGGCGTAAAAATGTCAAGAACAACAATAATATCGAAGAAAACAATCGTAATGATAACAATGATCATCGAGAAAAATGATAATGATGATAAATGATAATGATAATGAAGAAAAATTGGTATCCCTTTGGCCAAGTGCAACGAAATGGCAAAAAAGAAAAAAAAATTGTTCGCCACGTAGCACACAGATATACGAAGCTCTAAGTGGAACGACTGGCTGAGAATTTCGAAGTATTTACGGTTTCCCACAGGATCCTCGGCCATTACTTCAAGGGTTAATCAGCTCAATTATCAGCCAATTATCATTATACTATTTTACGACTATACAGACGTTTTCCTGTATATGAACGGACTTGTAATGTCCGGAACGTTTATGTCCGTTGGAGGAATGAGAGGGGCAGAGAGCGAGAGAGAAAGAAAGAGAGAAAGAGACAGAGAGAGAGAGAGAGAGAAAGAGAGAGAGGACGAGAGAGAGATTCAAAGACCTGGAGCAGGGTGGAGTTTTACTTTTGCAGACAGGTATTAGAGGTTAGAATCTTGGATAGCGGGGCAAGGAGGAAGCGGGAGGGTAAGCGTTATCCCTCGCTTGCAAGGTGCTCGAAATTTCGCAGCTATAATTTGTCCAAGAGGAAACAGATGTTGCTTAAACTGTCTCTCTCTCTCTCTCTCTCTCTCTCTCTCTCTCTCTCTCTCTCTTTCTCCCTCTCTCTCTCTCTCTCCCTCACCCTCTCACACACTCTGCCTTTCTTCCCCCCTAACCCATTAGCAACGTGGTCAATATATATATATAAGGATGGGGGAATGGACGCCATCCTGCCGAATCTAGCTCAAAGTCAAGTGAATTTCTACGAGCTTTATGACCTTGGTCACAGAAAACCGTGCACCACCTACCACCCTAATTCTCAGTCCCGACGTTACCGACTTCGTCCACCCCTACCGCCATTCGCTATAATCCATTTATATATATATGTACACACACACACACACACACACACATGTGTCCATATACATAAACAGCCGGCGAAAAGTTTCCGGACAAACATTCAAAAAAGTTCCGTAATGATTTTTTATGCCATTTCCCCGATAGTTAACATAAATGAATTGGATAAACGTCATTTTGAAGAGGAGGAATTCACCTTTATTTCGTTTCTTTTGGATTTTTTTTTTACGACTAGTACCCTTTTTCGAAAACTACCATTTTTCACCATTTTTTAAATTCCTTTCTGTTGGACCCCGTTTACAGACCATTTTTTTTAACGCATTTCTTAGATCGGAATCATAAAGGGGAAAGCTAAAGCTTCAAATTTTTTTTAAAGCTTCGTACGTAATTTTTTTCTGAAGGTATTTCGATTTAAAAAAAGTGGCAATTTGAAAAACAACGTGTAACGCGAAAACGACAAGGATTCAAGAAAAACCTCAAGAAAGTAAAAAAGTTGAATCGGTTTTTCGTGAATTCGCTGGAATTTTTATCAGATTTTTTTGTCGAAATTTTTTTTTCACACATTTCCGGTAAAAAATCAGACGGTTTAAGTACCGCAACTCGAGAACTAAGGGGTTTGTGGTGAAACTTCAAAGAAGGAAAAAAATTGAATTTTTCTATTTTCAACGCAATAGAATCATTTGAAATCAATCGATTGACGTGACTAGAAAGCTATGCAAATTTTACGGGGAAAAGAATGCCGAAGAAAAATTTGAAAATTGGACTTCTTTTTTTGGGGTTTTCTGAAAGGAAACGTGTACACCAATGATCCACAGAAAATTCCGGAGCTTCAGGAAGCAATTGCACGGACCAATTGCGTCTGCATTAATGCAATTAGTCCCCACCTATGCCAAAATGTTATTGAAAATTTCGTCACGTTTGCGAACAGGTACGAGGGGGCCATTTATCGCATATCATGTCCCACGCATAACCTTCATGTTTGTATCTCACATTGAAATAATAATATTCCTTCTTTTCAAAAAATAATACGTTTTATTAATGAATTTAAATGTCAAGTCATTTTGCGACACCCTATATATATATGATATACAGGCTGTCCGAGCGAAATATATATATAGGGTGTACCGACTGCGCTCTTACATTCCGTATTTGTCCACAAATTGCGCTCACCTCAAAACTACTCGAGAGTGCACACATACACATACACCCTGCATACCAATTACGTTACCCATTTTGTTGGATGTCAGACGATTTTTTGCGCGAGGATAATGGATTTTGCGGCTCGTCGCGAATTTCAACGTGCTTTTGGCTGCTACACTCAGAAAAACGTTTGGTAATACCAACTATGTATATTTAGTTGAAGCAATTATGCTTGAAGCAACCTAATTTTATTCGCTTGAAATACAATTCGATTCAAGTGACAAAGCCAGTTTAGTTGGAACAACCAAATTATCATGTCAAAATAGCAATATCTCCCTGGCTATACAACGGGTTGGATTAACTACATCGGAGTTCATACAAGTAATCCCCGTTTCATTTGAACTTTGTATTTGGTCGTTATATTGGCCAATCAACTACATTTTCCAACTGAATTAATTCTTACGCATAAAGCGAATGACGGTTGGTTCTACAATTGAATAAGTTAACGCTGCGGTTAGCCGTCCGGTTATCGGACGAATAAGGGTATTATTCGTCCGGATAGCGGCTCAGTTCACGCCGTATTTCCACGTACATATTATTGTGATTCATGTCAGCTAGTATCCGGACGAATAACATATATATAATCGTTCGGATAGAATGTGTTGAATTGTTAAACAATCTATCTGGACGAATAATTTACACGTACTCGTCCGAATAAAATCTGTATAATTTTGTTTGGGTTTGGGATTTGGAAAATAAAACGATTTTTTTAACAACACTGGGGCAATCGCTACAAGATGTCCCGTTAGCACAGCGATGCTGAATCTGTGGTATCAACATGATGGCTGTCCAGCTCATTGGGCAGTTATAGCTCGAGAAGTGTTGAACCGAAAATTTCCCGTACGCTGGATTGGGAGAGGTGCAGTAATCCCTGGCCTGCTCGTTCGCCGGATTTAACGCCACTTGATTTCTTCTTATGGGGAGCTATAAAGGGTCGTGTTTACCATGATGTTCCGACGTCGCCAGCGAACATGCGAGAACGAATTACGAGAGCCTGCGCTGCTATCACACCAGAAACTATTCGAAGCTCAAGAGAATCATTCATCGGACGTCTTCAAAAATGTGTCGAGGTTAATGGCTATCACTTCGAACATTTTGTATAAATTTACAAAAAAAATAATTACATTATTCGGATATTCTTATTTCCAATACCATCATTATTTCCCGTTTTTTACACGCGTATTTTGGTGAAAAATCAGTTCAAGGTCATGATATCATAGGTCGTTAGATTCGTCTAAATATCAGCTACAACGTCTTGATAAAAAAAAATCATGTTCCCATTTGAAAAACCATTGATGACCTTAAGAACGCCAAAACTATGACCTTGAGAAAAAGGAATTTTTAACCACTGTATCATTTTTCGTCATTTTTTTCGTCACTCTAAAGACAACGGTGATATTTGGGGTGGTCACGATAAATGGTCCACCCTTTATAGAGTCACGCACGACCAAATAACACAGAATATGATATAAATATAATACTAATGTATAATATATAATATTTCATTTGCATTTCACAACTTACCGTGGTGAAAACGAATACGTGATTCTACACTTCTCACAAAAATTAAAGGAACAACATTTTGTTCATTTTCCAGTAATGTCCAATACGCTGTTTTTGTGAAAAATATAGTTTTGTCTTTGGCCATCGATATCTCATGAACTAATGATCAGGAAAATAATTTGAAAAATTTGAATTGAACCTCTGAGTATCAAAGATTGTTACAGATTGATAAAGATTGTTAAGGTACAGATTGTGAAGACGTACAACAAAAACTTTTTCTGGTTTTTCAGGTAATCTTCTGCTGCTTTGCAAATAATGACCAAAGTACTATTATTTTCAGGTTCTTTTTAAGCTAAAGATACCCTCAATGACCCAGTAAAGTTTCAAGTTGATCAGTTCATTCGACTTTCCGTTCCGGGTGATCAAAGTTGGAAAAAAAAATTAACAGAACTCGTTTGATGCTCTTAAACATCATTTAATGATTATCAACACGAAGAAAAAAAATGCTCTAATTTTCTTACAACTTTGCATTCATTACTTGTCAAATTCCTCGTCAATAACCGTGGATAAAAAAAATGATAAACCATTTAATAACTAGAGATTTCAAACTTCGGAATTATTTTTTATCATCTCATATGTGTATTACGTGTCCATGTATGTGTGTGTGTGTGTGTGTGTGTATATATATATATATTGACATGCCGTAAACTAACACCATACGCTCAATATTGAGCCAACATCATAATTATATTGTATATTACGTATATATGACCAAATGTTTATTTTAATAAATATCCATCCATACATTGGTATCAAATTTAGAGATCAAGCTTTTTTCCTACAATTGAAGCGCTCTCACTCTCTCCCTCGCTGTACACTCAGAAAAACGTTTAGTACCGTCAAAAAAAAAAAAATGGTTTGAATCAACCAAATCCTGCAGTTGCGGGTGGCGAACGATATGAACGATTCAATTGACTGCGAGATTTGGTTGAATTACAAATATAAATTTATTTCCGGCAACCAAACTTCTTCTTGATCCAAAAACGCAGAGTACTTTCAATTCTAATTCCACGCAACATGGATTGTTAAACAATCCATGTTGTTTAAACGAATACTGTTAAACAATCTGTTAAACGAATAATTTACACGTACTCGTTCGAATAAAATCTTTATAATTTTATTTGGGTTTGTTTGGGTTTGTTTGGTTTTGCTTGGGTTTGTTTGGGTTTGTTTGGGTTTGCTCAAACAAACCCAAACAAACCCGAGCAAAACCAAACAAACCCAAACAAACCCAAATAAAATTATAAAGATTTTATTCGAACGAGTACGTGTAAATTATTCGTTTAACAGATTGTTTAACAGTATTCGTAAATTGTTTAACAATATTCAGTAAATTTAACAGATTCAGATTGCTTAACCGATTCAGTAAATTATTACATACAGAGATTCAGATTGTTTAACAGATTGTTTAACAGATTCAGATTGTTTAACAATATCCAGTAAATTATTCGTTTAACAGATTGTTTAACAATTTAACACATTCTATCTGGACGATTATATATATATATATATATGTTATTCGTCCGGATACTAACCAATACTAGGACAATGAATCACAATAATATGTACGTGGAAATACGGCGTGAACTGAGCCGCTATCCGGAGGAATAACATACGCTTATTCGTCCGATATCCGGACGGGGAGACACTCCGATAAGTTAAATGAAACAAATGATTTAATTAAAGTTATTTCGAGGTAAGACCGTGTTTTCTTTTCTCTACGATGTGCATATTTTTCAGCTGTTGATTGCTATTGCTACTTGAGTTCTTGTGGATGCAATCGATCACTTTTTTCCCTGGCACGATTTCTAGATAACGACTTTATTTGGCAAATCCGACCACGGGCGCATTCTGTTCGATCGCTGTGAGCGATTAGTTATAGTGGAAATCGCGAATCAGTGTAGTTTCAGATGCATGCACGAACAGCGCTACGATCGCCCTTTCGACTCCCGTCTTCTCATCTGGCTGTTGTCGTGCATCTCCCCTGTGAGCGTGTAGAAAACTACAATATTCATTGTGGTAAGTTTTGTGAGACGATTTACATCGAAAACATAAAAATTTGCGAAGTAGAAGACATCCTGATAGATTGGGGACTTCAATCGCTTGTTTCTACATTTCGAGGTAAGTGTACGATCGTCATTTCTTTTTGTCCGCCATTGTTGTCACGTTGCGTGCTATCCTTCGAGAAAAACATTGTACGGCGTCTCTCGGGTGTTGATAGTAAATTTAGTGGAAGCCGGTGAGTTTCATTTGACGTTGCGTGTTCACCAAGTGCATAAGTATTGAAAGATTGCTAAGGCCATTTATTCGATTGGTGTAAAACCAATTTTAATTGAACTTACTGTATGCAGCTTCAACTATGTTATAATATCAGTTGTCAGAACCTACTCCGCCATTCACGGCAAACCAACATATAGTTGGATCGACTATAGCAGCGTTCGGGGGTTTTCTTTAAAAATATATTTTCAGTCGTACGGACTATACATGAACTACTATCAAAAATATTATGTATTGACTGAAATATGCCCTGCAATTGATTCAATGCACACATGTCTTATTCTACTGTATATGTTTTCGTTGACCTATATATTTTGAAAATGCTTTTAAGGGAGATATTACCGACCCAACCGTTCAGTATGTTCAAGTAAAGTTTGGTTTCAGGACACCGGAATTAGAATTGAAAGTACTCTGTGCGTTTTTGGATCATGAAGAAGTTTGGTTGCCGGAAATAAATTTATATTTGTAATTCAACCAAATCTCGCAGTCAATTGAATCGTTCATATCGTTCGCCACCCGCAACTGCAGGATTTGGTTGATTCAAACCATTTTTTTTTGACGGTACCAAACATTTTTCTGAGTGTACAGCGAGGGAGAGAGTGAGGGCGCTTCAATTGTAGGAAAAAAGGTTGATCACTAAATTTGATACCAATGTATGGATGGATATTTATTGAAATAAACATTTGGTCATATATACGTAATGTACAATATAATTATGATGTTGGCTCAATATTGAGCGTATGGTGTTACTTTACGGCATGTCAATATATATATATATACACACACACACACACACATACATGGACACGTAATACACATATGAGATGATAAAAAATAATTCCGAAGTTTGAAATCTCTAGTTATTAAATGGTTTATCATTTTTTTTATCCACAGTTATTGAGGTGGAATTTGACAAGTAATGAATGCAAAGTTGTAAGAAAATTAGAGCATTTTTTTTCTTCGTGTTGATAATCATTAAATGATGTTTAAGAGCATCAAACGATTTCTGTTAATTTTTTTTTCCAACTTTGATCACCCGGGACGGAAAGACGAATGAACGGATCAACTTGAAACTTTACTGGGTCATTGAGGGTATCTTTAGCTTAAAAAGAACCTGAAAACAATAGTACTTTGGTCATTATTTGCAACGCAGCAGAAGATTACCTGAAAAACCAGAAAAAGTTTTTTTTGTACGTCTTCACAATCTGTATCTTAACAATCTTTAACAATCTGTAACAATCTTTGATACTCAGAGGTTCAATTCAAGTTTTTCAAACTATTTTCCGTCAGATCATTAGTTCATGAGATATCGATGGCCAAAGACAAAACTACATTTTTCACAAAAACAGCGTATTGGAAATTACTGGAATATGAACAAAATGTTGTTCCTTTAATTTTTGTGAGAAGTGTAGAATCACGTATTCGTTTTCACCACGGTAAGTTGTGAAATGCAAATGAAATATTATATATTATACATTAGTATTATATTTATATCATATTCTGTGCTATTTGGTCGTGTGTGACTCTATACAGGGTGGACCATTTAACGTGACCACCCCAAATATCACCGTTGTCTTTAGAGTGACGAAAAAAATGTCAGAAGGTATTTTGATTGATTTTGAAGGGCTGATACAGTGGTTAAAAATTCCTCTTTCTCAAGGTCATAGTTTTGGCGTTCTTAAGGTCGTCAATGATTTTTGAAATGGGAACATGATTTTTTTTTATCAACACGTTGTAGCTGATATTTAGACGAATCTAACGACCTATGATATCATGACCTTGAACTGATTTTTCACCAAAATACACGTGTAAAAACGGGAAATAATGATGGTATTGGAAATAAGAATATCCGAATAATGTAATTAAATTTTTTGTACATTTATACAAAATGTTCGAAGTGATAGCCATTAACCTCGACACATTTTTGAAGACGTCGGATGAATGATTCTCTTGAGCTTCCAATAGTTTCTGGTGTGATAGCAGCGCAGGCTCTCGTAATTCGTTCTCGTATGTTCGCTGGCGACGTCGGAACATCATGGTAAACACGACCCTTTATAGCTCGCCATAGGAAGAAATCAAGTGGCGTTAAATCCGGCGAACGAGCAGGCCAGGGATTACTGCACCTCTCCCAATCCAGCGTACGGAAAATTTTCGGTTCAACACTTCGCGAGCTATAACTGCCCAATGAGCTGGACAGCCATCATGTTGATACCGCAGATTCAGCATCGCTGTGCTAACGGGACATCTTCTAGCGATTGCCCCAAAGTGTTGTTAAAAAAATCATTGTATTTCCGGTCACGATAATTTCAAGGTCATCATATCATAGGTCGTTGGATTCGTCCGAATATCAGCTACAACGTCTTGATAAAAACAAAATATGTTCCCATTTGAAAAACCATGGATGACCTTGAGAACGCGAAAACTATGACCTCGACAAAAATTATTTTTTTCCCACTGTATGAGCCTTTCGAAATTCAATCAAATTACCTTGTGACATTTTTTTCGTCACTTTAAAGGCAGCGGAGATATTTTGGGTGTTCACGTTAAATGGTCCACCCTGTATATACATATGCAGGGTGTGACTCTTATCTCTGCCACCCGAAATGACTCGGTAATTATCGACGTCACAAAAAAATGTTCCAGACAAAAGTTGTACGGTGTGAAGGAGCCATCACATGCGACAATTTTTTATTTATTTCGGTGGAGCCGCTGACGCACAGTGAAGGTCATCTCCACTTTTTTTAAATGGAACGGCACAAATGGTTTTCAACCATCTTGTGGAGCACCTCAAGCAGCAAAAAAAACATTAGGGGTCAAAGTCGTTCAAGGTCATTCAAGGTCACCAATTAAAATGAAATACAAATCTAAATATCTCGGGTCACTATCAAATATTTCGTAGTGCTCCGACATATTTAGATTTTTATCATCGATACTGATCTCGAATGACCTTGAACGACTTTGATCCCTGAATGTTTTTTATGCTGTTTGAGGTGCTCCACAAAATGGTTGAAACAAAATGTACCATTCCATTAAAATAAGTGGAGTTGACCTTCACTAAGCGTTAGCGCCTCCGCCGAAAAAAAATTGGTCGCATTTGATGGCCTCCTTCACACCGTACAACTTTTGCTGGAACATTTTTTTGTGACGTCGATTATTACCGAGTTATTTCGGGTGGCAGAGGGACACCCTCTATATAAATCAGGGCACCCTTCATGATAACTTTCAAACCGCAAAATTTAATTTTTTCAAATCGCACTTTGATGTACATGATTTATTCATATACGTGTTACGAACGGTTCAATAGTTGCAGTTCGTGTATTTAGTGTATTTGGCTGGCCAGAATGGACGGCAGCGATGCAGGCAATTTAATTGGTGTGAATTTGTGCACACATGTATATAGATATACGTACACATGGAGACACACATACATATTTATAGATATACACAGGTGTATATTATCGCGAAAGCGCGGTTGTGTGGGTTTCTGCATAGAGGGGACTCTAAGCGTCCTTAGCTCTCGGACGGTGCGGCCTTGAGACGCAGCGATGCTCAATCTAATGCGAGTGCTCTCGCGTCTCATCTCGCGAGCCTGCTGTTCCCGATGCTCATGCCTCTCCCTCTCTCCCTCTCTCTCTCTCTCTCTTTCTCACTCCCTCTTCCTCTTTTCCTCTCTCACTCACTCTCTCTCTCTCTCTGACTCCCTCTCTCTGCTCGTTTGTACATTCTGTCGACTGCTCGCGCGACCACCGGAAATTGCAATCTTCCGAACTGCAACGAACTTTCGTGCCGCCAAACTATATAGCTCTAAATTGCAGCCCAAAATGACATTTATTTTTCAGGCCGTTCAATTCGACGAACATCAGTTGTGACAAACTTTCTCGTTCTCTTTCAAATAGCTGAATTTTCATTCGGTATAGATTATTGATAGGAATAATTCATTCGAAAGAATATCTGTTTGAAAAAAATGAATGTAATAAAAAATTCTTTGGAAAAAAATAAATTATTTTTGAAAATTTAAAAAATAAGGAGACAAATGTGTGGAATTAACGATGTTGAAGAAAAAGTAGAATGCGAGAGAGAGAGAGAGAGAGAGAGAGAGAGAGAGAGAGAGAGAGAGGGAGAGAGAGGGAGAGAGAGAGAGAGAGAGAGAGAGAGAGAGAGAGATTAATCGATCGATTGATAATCTTTATCATGCCCCAGTGAACTCTGGGGCAGATGAAATATGAAGAAATATGAACAAGAATCAAAGTAACGAAGATTTGATATGACACAAAAATGAACAGAAATTGCGGAAATAATGATTCGATATTGAACGGAAATAAACAGTATAAAATGCGGCAAGATGGGCAATAAAATATAAAACCGAAATAGAATAAAAAATTTAAATACAAAGTAAAACTCGGTAACAGCAAAAATTGAAATGTAAATTTTTAATTAACTCTATAAATTGAAAAAATAAGATGAAAAGAAAATTGTATTGGCAAAAATGCATTAACATAATCGGATAAAAAAAATAATATTAAGGAAAATTTGACAATTGCGGAAAACAATATAAAGAAAAAAGAGAGAGCGAGAGAGAGAGAGAGAGAGAGAGAGAGAGAGAGAGAGAGAGAGAGAGAGAGAGAGAGAGAGAGAGAGAGAGAGAGAGAGAGAGAGAGAGAGAGAGAGAGAGAGAGAGAGAGAGAGAGAGACACGATACAAGAGACCAAGGCACGGGGACATAGACGACACGCACTTCGTCTCTGTACCGTGATGACGTGACACAACGATATGCGGTCGTTGTGGCTCGGCGGTGGTCACCGGGCAAACGGGACGAGGAAGGACGGCGAATGGGGCGCAGCGTTAGGCGGTAAAGGAAGGCGATACGCGTGTACAGAGGTGTAAAATTAAAAATAGGTCCGCCCCGGTGCATCGCTCGCTCGGACGATCGACGTTCAATGGCATTGGTCCAACGCTGGTATTTCAGGCTCTCCTCGGACCGACGCGATGACTTATCTACCGAATCCCCGCGAGCTCTCCTCCGCCCTCCCTTCGTTGCCTCTTTGCGATCTTTCGAGACCCGAAATACACATCCGTGCTTACGTTATTACCCTCGCTGTAATACTCAAAAAGACACGTCTCGGCAACGTTTTTACCCGTTGGACCGGGTAAGACCATTTTACGTCAAAAAGATCACTGGTATCAAAAAGCTTCGAGACTACCTCTGTTGGCGTGTTACCGAACTAGTCTCGAAATTTTTGGATACCAGTAGTATATACGAGGAAAGATGATTTTGAAGAAACTCGACTTCGAGGACCCTCCTCAAATAACAGGAATATTATGTAGGCCCCAATGTCTTCAAACTGCCCTTCGTATCAATGTAAGCATGTTTACATGGATTGATTTTAAAGGAGCATCCTGTACGAAAAAGTATTGAATCGAAAGTCAAAAAATTTACCACTTTTAATATATATAACATCGGTTGAAAATATTTAGTCTTCAACTTTTTTGAATATTCGTGCAACTTTGAACATTATGTATTTTTTAATTAATATTGTATGTATTAAAAAAATATATTGATTTTTTTATTATTATATTATCGCATTAAAATATTATATATTAATATATGTGCCATTCGTTCGTTGAAAACATGTAGGTTTGAATTTTTCAAAATATTTTTGCAACATTGAATATTATACATTTTTAAATTAGGGCATATATTAAAAAAATATAATAACATTAGTATTATTATATTATTGTACTCAAATATTATATATTGTTATGTATATTTTACATAAAAATTATAGTCGCGTGAGCATCTTTATGCACACAGCATCCACCTTCGTAGCGGACGGCAACGGCACGGGCGATCTTCAGGAACGAGCATTCGATTTCCTCGAACTGCCGTAAACCCGCGGCCACGCAAGCCCTCCGTCGGCCACCGATTTCACTCCGCCTCGTTTGTATTTTCTTAGTTGAACATTTTTTTTTTTTTCATCTCTGCCAGAGATTCCGATGAAATAATGACGCGCTCAAAAGTTTGTCGGCGGAGAAGCGACCATGAAAAACACAATAGTGCTCATTTTTACGCGACGTATATGGAGAGGCGCGAGTGCTGTAGAGTGAAGCCTCGATTTTTTTCCGGGCCTCGAAGACGCGAGCTGGTGTCTCCCCACCGCTCCGCAGTCGGGCTCGCGAATCGCGGAAGTGGTGGGGACAGCCACGCCCACGGCCGGAGCACTGACGAATAGTGGCGCGCCGCCGAGGCGACGCGCACGCGCGCCTGTCGCCAGCAGGCGACCGTGAGCGTATCTTCGAGCCGCCGTCTTGGGGTGGGGGCCGTTGGCCTTGCTCTGCCGTATATAACAAAATCCGGTCCCCGTCGCTCGCCTCAATCGAGGCCGCGATGTACGGGCGTGTATGCTATTTATCGATGGAAATTCAAAAGTTAAAAAACTTTGATCCTGTCCTTTGGAGAATGGTGCGAAGTTTGCGAGCAACGAAGTCGCGATACATGGACAGAGAGAAAGAGCGAGAGAGAGAGAAAGAGAGAGAGAGAGATGATCAAACGTTGATCAATTACCCAGTGACCCAAAGCTGGTTGCAGTAGAGCATTCCAGTGTAATCCTCCGGGAGAGCGAGCGGTCCGGTAGCGCGCGCAATGAGCACATACTGTAACGAGAAGCAGAGACAGAGAAGGAGAGAGTGCGAGAGAGAAAGGCAAGCAGGGAAAGGAAGAGGAGCGGCAATTCTTGAGGCGAATCGTACAGAACCTTCAAAGAGCTTCGACTCACTGTTGCTACATACGTACATAGTGTCTCTAGGTATTGAGGCAAAGTGAAAGCCGCACCACGTGATCAATGAATACGAGAGACATAGCCGAAATTTTCGGACGGAAATTTCTCAGAGACGAATAATATTTTGGAATAAGAAAAATCGTCAAGCTCTGCGTCCATTAATTTCACAGGATTTGACATTTCGTGTACCCTAAATTTTTTATCGTTTATGAGAAAGTTATGTCCGAAAATTTGGCAGTTTATGTTCACTCCGTATACTCTGTTAAGGGGTCTGAATGAATTTAAAATATCGAAAATACCACTTTTTAGTTGCATAGGTTGGCAGCCTAGGGTCTTATCTTCAATGTACAATAAAATACTTGTCGAAATTCCAATAATTCCCCGAGTTAAAACGATTTTTGTGAATCACCTCTCCCTTCTTTTGCGTCTTTATCCAAACTATTTTTTATGAAACGGTATGAGTAGCATCGCAAAATTTATTCTACCGATTCACTTCAAATCCGAACGAAGCAGAGTTTACAACATTTTCTATCGTACGATCAAATTATGTTTTTCATATGTGTATCCATTTGTTGATAACAAATGATCTTCATTCTTTTTTTTGCCGAAAAATCGAACTTATTTCTCTACAACTTGTAATTTTCGTAATTTTCAAAATTTCAAAAACTATCCGATCATACGAAAGTTTTATTATAATACTTGTATAGTACATTTTTCTCGTGTGCTATAAAACAATGTACTATAATACTTTATTATAGTAGATTTTCCATTTTTCATTTCCCCCAAGCCCAGTTGCCGGAACCACGTCCACCGATTGGCCATCCAGCTAATGTGGCACTTTCTTTAAATAATAATAACTTCATAGTTTATCAATACTTTTCAACAGAACAAAAACTTCAACTCAGGACCATCAATTGTGTGTAATATCCCGACCTCGATATCCCAATACTCTCATAAAGAAAAAAAAAACATTGAAAATCGACCTGTTTTTTGAGCCCCAATATTATGCAGAGCCGTTCAATTTAGCTTCTCTCCCCGTATGTCTCAACACAAATCCATTCCCATGTAGAAATATGCATATACGATGAATAAATATTCTATCACATTAATTATCCATAATAGGCAATCAAAAACCTACAATTTTGACTCTCCATTAACACCTTTACACCCAAAAAATTGCATAAAAACAAAGTACCCTAAGTCGCATGCATCCAGGGCAATAAATTCTTCGAACTTGATCTTTTGCAATGCTACATGAGATTTTAAGATTCGACCACGACAGATGCATTCACAACGGTCATTCCTCGCCAGACTGTACACTCCACATACACATAGTATCACGCATACACATGCTTCACTGTGATACACGAATAGATGTAGGAGAAGAAGCAGAAGAGCAGGAAGGAGAAGAAAGGAAAACAGATAGTCACTGCAGCGACGAAGGAAGGTGCCGCCGCGGAATAAGAGGAACAAGGAGAAAGGAGTCGAGCTGCGAGTCCGGGACGCGCCGCGGGGATAGCGGATGGATAACCTTGAGAGTCGGTGAAGCGACGGCCATCTTGCCAAGAGATGCACTTTTGTTTTTTTCTCCGTTATTTTTTTTTTGCTCTTTTTTCTCTCACTTTTTGCGCGGCCAAGCCTTTCCGCCCGATATATTCGTCTCCCGGTCTTTTTCTCTCCCTCGTATATCTCTCACTCGTCTTCTTCTGTTCCTCTCACTTTTCGTGTCCCTCGCTCTCTCCGTTTACATGTCCATCGATTATTCATCCATGTATGTATATATATATATTTATTTATTTATTTGTACAGGGTGGTCCGAAAAGTGACGTCCATGAGGAACATCTAGATGCCGCGTGTCGATACCTATCCATCACCCCCACGTATGTCCCACAATTTTTTTTTTTCGTAAAAAACGCATTCTCGAGTATTTCTATAGTATGGGTACTTTATTTCATTTTTCTCTTTTGTGTATGTGCTTTCCGCTTGGAAGTTTTTCAAAGCCATTGGCAGTACAAGTGTTTTTTTTCTGTTTCATGTGAACTTTTGTGACCCCTTAAACCTATTTTGTTAAACTTTTCATAAAAATCACGAGTTTCAACGTTAGGGTTCAGTTGATAATTTTCTCATCGCTCAACTACACTTCATATTGACATTACAGGTAAGAAAAATGCGAGGAAAGACAATAAGTAAGGAAATAAGGATAATGAGTAAGGCTAAGGGTAATAAAGGAAATAAAGAATAATAAGTACGGAAAATGCGAGGAATACACCGAAGAGAAAGAAAAGCGTTTTTTGGGTAAAAGTAAAAAATATCGTAGAATATAGATGGGGGTGATTCGAATAGGTATCGATACGAGGCATCGAGATTTTTCTATTCGAAGTCACTTTTCGGACCACCCTGTATATACATATATACACGTACACGCGCACACATACATGCTTGTTCAATCTCCTTTTTCGTCTTCGCCTTGATCGTTTCTTCTTCTCGGTTTCTCTGCGGTGCACACCGTTGGCCTCCTTGCGCCATATCTGTGGCACGCGGGAACAGCGTCTCTCCATCTATTCGTTCGATTCCATGCTCGCAGCGTGGAATCGGATCGTATCGGCAATGACACAGTGACGATTTTATACCTCATATGAAATTCTAAATTTCAAACTAAATCGATTTTACAAGTTAAATAATGACTACGATAAATATTTATTATTATTGTCATTTAAAATGATTATTCTCAGAATTTATTGCTACGGGCAATATACTTCCTCAGTTTGCACTGGAAAATTGATGATATTATTACCATTATCGTTATTATTATTAGTATAATAATGTATATAATGTATTATTACTATATACATACATACATGTGATAATGTATATAATGTATGTATTTTATGTATGTATATAAAATACATACATGTAATAATGTATATGTAAAATTATTATGTAAATTATAATTTTACTTTTATAATTAAATATATAAATTTATTTTTAATTTTAAAAATAATTATATAAAAAATAATATATAATTTTATTTTTAAATTATTATGTAAAATTATTATATACATACATACATGTAATAATGTATATAATGTATTATTATTATAATAATGTATATAATGTATTATTATTATTATAGTATTACGTTATTGGTATATTATACTTTACATTAGTGTATTATCATTATTATTATTAGTATACATATACAGAACACTCAAAGTATTCAACGCAGTCCTTAACCTGAAAAAGTGATTTTTGTCCAAAATTCACAGACGGAGAAGTTTTTCCCTGACCGAATTCGTACGAAAATATTTATGTCCGGCAAACGACATTTTCGGAAGAAAAAAAGTTTTTTTCCTAGACTAAGCTCATGTGTTCTATTCGCCCGGTCGCCTGCGCGATGTTTCCGGTTCCTTCTACATCGCTTTGGCAATCGAATCAACTGCTTTGCGCGCGTCTGTACTTTGAGATGTTCTCACGAGCGCTTCGGTTTCGTTGCGTGCAGCGTCATCTTTTTCGTTGTTTGTTTTTTCTCCTTTCGTTTTCTTCATTTCTTTCACGAATCCCACGTATGCAGACGATGGAACACGAGGGGTCCAAACTCCAAGCCGTTCGTTACTCCGATTCATTCGAGAAAAAAATTGCAAATGTGCCGAATCGACCCCGAGTGGCGATTGAATTTTGAATAATGTATTTTTTGTAGCACATAATGAGTAAGGGGTATACAGTAGTATATAGTGCGATTTATTACGATCAGACAGACATTTTATGACGAACATTTAAAAAATATATATATATATTCTTTTATTTATGTACATTTATTGAGTTTATGTTTTAATATAAATTAAATATATAGAAATTGAAAAACATTTTTTTTTAATTTATGAATTAACATTTTGATATTAATTTTTAAAACATGTAATTCATTTCCGGATAACATATAATTTGTAATAATAAATATATTTATATATATATACATATATATATATATAGTAGGAATGGGGAAGGACAAATATGTAAACACCCTGTGAGGGTATACGCGGAATAAATACTACTACTACTACATTTATATATATATATTTTTTTCTTCATTTTTCTTATACTTATATTTCTGAAAATTAATATTCCAATCTGGTTTGTTATTATTTATATAAAATTTCCCTCGGCTTCCAAATCTCTCTCCCTCTCTCTTTGTATACATACATACATATATCTATTAGGTGTGGTAAAAAAAATCCATTATTTTTGCCTTCAGTATCATGCAAAAATAATGGATTTCTTCTTACTACACCTAATATATCAAAATTGTCAACATTTTTTTTCGCCGGCCACTTCGATCACTAATTTTTGAATTATTAAATATAACATTTATAATATAAAATATAAGCATATAAAAAAATATATGTACAAGTGATAATACACTCAGAAAAACGTTCGGTAATACCAACTATGTATATTTAGTTGAAGCAATTATGCTTGAAGCAACCTAAGTTTATTCGCTTGAAATACAATTCGATTCAAGTGACAAAGCCAGTTTAGTTGGAACAACCAAATTATCATGTCAAAATAGCAATATCTCCCTGGCTATATAATGGGTTGGATTAACTACATCGGAGTTCATACAAGTAATCCGCGTTTTATTTGAACTTTATATTTATTTGGTCGTTATATTGGCCAATAAACTACATTTTCCAACTGAATTAATTATTACGCATAAAGCGAATGACGGTTGGTTCTAGAATTGAATAAGTTAACGCTGCGGCTAGCCGTCCGGTTATCGGACGAATAAGCGTATTATTCGTCCGGATAGCGGCTCAGTTCACGCCGTATTTCCACGTACATATTATTGTGATTCATGTCAGCTAGTATCTGGACGAATAACATATATATAATCGTCCGGATAGAATGTGTTAAATTGTTAAACAATCTATCTGGACGAATAATTTACACGTATTCGTCCGAATAAAATCTGTATAATTTTGTCTGGTTTTTGGGTTTGTTTGGTTTTGTTTGGTTTTCGGGTTTGTTTGAGTTTGTTTGGGTTTGTTTGAACAAACCCAAACAAACCCTAACAAACCCTAACAAACCCAAACAAACCCAAACAAACCCTAACAAACCCTAACAAACCCTAACAAACCCAAACAAACCCAAATAAAATTATAAAGATTTTATTCGGACGAGAATGTGTAAATTATTCGTTTAACAGATTGTTCAACAGTATTCGTAAATTGTTTAACAATATTCAGTAAATTTAACAGATTCAGATTGTTTAACCGATTCAGTAAATTATTACATACAGAGATTCAGATTGTTTAACAGATTGTTTAACAGATTCAGATTGTTTAACAATATTCAGTAAATTATTCGTTTAACAGATTGTTTAATAATTTAACACATTCTATCTAGACGGTAATATATATATATATATGTTATTCGTCCGGATACTAGCCAATACTAGGACAATGAATCACAATAATATGTACGTGGAGATACGGCGTGAACTGAGCCGCTATCCGGAGGAATAACATACGCTTATTCGTCCGATATCCGGACGGGGAGACACTCCGATAATTTAATTGAAACAAATGATTTAATTAAAGTTACTTCGAGGTAAGTCCGTGTTTTCTTTTTTCTACGATGTGCATATTTTTCAGCTGTTGATTGCTACTGCTGCTTGAGTTCTTGTGGATGCAATCGATCACTTTTTTCCCGGAATGATTTTTAGATAATGACTTTATTTGGCAAATCCGACCACGGGCGCGCTCTGTTCGATCGCTGTGAGCGATTAGTTATGATGGAAATCGCGAATCAGTGTAGTTTCAGATGCATGCACGAACAGCGCTACGATCGCCCTTTCGACTCCCGGCTGTTCACGTCTTCTCATCTGGCTGTAACGTGCATCTCCCTTGTGAGCGTGTAGAAAACTACAATATTCATTGTGATAAGTTTGGTGAGACGATTTACATCGAAAACATAAAAATGTGCGAAGTAGAAGACATCTTGATAGATTGGGGACTTCAATCGCTTGTTTCTACATTTCGAGGTAAGTGTACGATCGTCATTTCTTTTTGTCCGCCATTGTTGTCACGCTGCGTGATATCCTTCGAGAAAAACATTGTACGGCGTCTCTCGGGTGTTGATAGTAAATTTAGTGGAAGCCGGTGAGTTTCATTTGACGTTGCGTGTTCACCAAGTGCATAAGTATTGAAGGATTGCTAAGGCCATTTATTCGATTGGTGTAAAACGATTTTTTATTGAACTTACTGTATGCGGCTTCAACTATATGTTATAATATCAGTTGTCAGAACCTACTCCGTCATTCAGGGCAAACCAACATATAGTTGGATCGACTATAGCAGCGTTGGGGGGTTTTCTTTTAAAATATATTTTCAGTGGTACGGACTATACATGAACTTTTATCAATAATATTATGTATTGACTGAAACATGCTCTGCAATTGATTCAATGCACACATGTGTCATTCTACTGTATATGTTTTTCGTTGAACTATATAGTTTGAAAATGCTTTTAAGAGAGATATTACCGACCCAACTGTTCGGTATGTTCAAATAAAGTTTGCTTTCAGGACACCGGAATTAGAATTGAAAGTACTCTGTGCGTTTTTGGATCAAGAAGAAGTTTGGTTGCCGGAAATAAATTTATATTTGTAATTCAACCAAATCTCGCAGTCAATTGAACCGTTCGTATCGTTCGCCACCCGCAACTGCAGGATTTGGTTGATTCAAACCATTTTTTTTTTTGACGGTACCAAACGTTTTTCTGAGTGGATGAAACATTATTTTGTATTATCACGATTTTCGTATTATCAAACGTAAAATTGATACTATTAAATATGAGAATATTTAGAAAAACATATGTAAAAAGAAATCGATAAACGTGATAACATCAAATATTATTTTCTATTTATTACGACGATTTTTCGTATAATCAAAAATAAAACCATCACCTAAATCAGGGTTGATCATTGTCCGATTATGTAAATATATTGAATAATATAAGACAATTATTGTGAAACAATGAAATTGAACACCATCTTACCGCAGACGTCTCCCGTCTCCCATTTCGTCTTCCGTTATATCATGGCGTTGTCGCACAGGGCGTATCCTTATATATACATTACCGTAACTAGTAGTGCACTCGGGTTATAAAAAGGCGAAGATCTCGGTAAAACCGTGTCCTCGTGACGATCATAGCTCTCGCGTGGCTCAGAGCGATACGCGAGCAAGGACGTCGACTTCTTATTAAGAACGATGAAACACGCTTCACTGCGTTGTGGATTCGCGTGAATCCGCAATACGTTCACAGTGCAGCGACGAGATCCTTCACCCTGTTGGGTACGTTAGGCCTATATGTAGGCGTATACAGGGTGTCTCGGATCAAGTGTTACAAGCTTGTATTCAAAAAAAGTACGGATTGTAATGAAACATTTTCCGAATAAAAGCTGATTGGTTTCAAGAGGGCACAAAAATAGCAATGTCAATTTGACCTTGGGTATAATCGCGAAGGACGTGTGAAGGTTAAATACGATTTTTTATTGGGAACCTCGCTTTTTATTAGATATTCTTGTAGCTTTGCTCAAGAGCTTTCCAAAACATTACGGAGTCATTTTTCATCGAGCTTTTTTTTCGGAACTTTCAAGTCTTGTAACTGAAAAAATACTCTCAAATAAAAAATGTATCGATAGTGTTTTGAAAAGCTCTCGAGCTAAGCGATAGGGATGTTCAATGAAAAATAAGGGTTCTGATGAAAAATTTCGAAGTTGACCTTCACACGCCCTTGCGCTTATACTCGAGGTCAAAATGACATTGATAAGTTTTTCCCCCTCCCAAAATGAAACAACTTTCATCTAAAACATTTTTCATAATAAGTCTCTTTATGCCAACACTTAGACGCAGCACGAATGAACGGGTTTAAGTGACCATAAAAATATAAAAAACGTAAGTAATGCATTCAAACTATTCTTTATGCTCGAATAATGTCAAAAATAACAAGTCCAGTGTTGCAATGACATGTTTTTGGTAACAATCACTTTGTCAGATGTTCATTAAATTACACCATTATGCTTCGTTGTGTGGCATAACCTCAAAACCATATTTTATGGGTGATAGTTGATTCGGTGAGGTGTCTTTGATCGCTTCGACGTGGTAACATTGATCATTGATCAATTTCACCCCACTCATTATCTTTATTGCTAGTCTCGGAGTATACTCAGGAATTTTCGTCTTTTGATCATTCTTCAAAATGTAAGTTTCAATTGGAGGTTAAGAAATTTTCCCAATATGTTTATTAGGAACATTTCTTAACCGACAATTCTGCAATTCTGTACCAAATCATACTATTTGTAGGACAAAAAATATCAAAATGTTATTTGATATTTTTGCTTGTTTTACGTTGTAAATTTTAAGACAAACAATATCAAATTGTTATTTGATATTTTTTGTCTTACTTTTGGTACGTGACCTAGTTTAAGCGAAACATGTTTCTAATGAAACCAATGTGATCTCGTTGTGTGATTTAGATGCCTAGGTAGACATACAATATACAACTTGTTTTTGCTGGTTTTTTTTATGTTTCGAAGTTTATGAATGTGTTACCGCATAAATTAATATAAAATACCAGTTGTTTATCGATAAAGTTGATTTTGAAAAGTAAACGTACAATATTTGTTCGATCAAAGTAACCCCAAAACAATGAAAATCGTTGTAACTTTCGATCCCGTCGACCGTTTTTTTCTTCTTTAGGAAAAATACTCCTTTATCCTATAATGCTCCTATATACTTTCGATTGTCATTCAGAAAAAGGGGGATATCAAAGTAACCCCAATCTCAGTATAACTTTGATCACGACTAATTACGTTTTTCTCGTTTATTTTTAAATGTTTAAAATTGTAATTTGCAAAAAGACTAATAGAAGGTCATGTTTCCATTAAAGAAAAAAAATTTTTTGCGATATTATTTGAACGAATGTATTGCTTTTCAATTCACAATTCATTAAAGTAACCCCCATCCACGGTACTCTTTCAAATACAAGCTTTTAAAGTTTTATCTGAGACACCCTGTATAAATCTATTCATACACGAGGCATCGATGGATCAATCTGTGGCGCGTCCGCGAATCGCTTATTCATCTCTGCTCTTATTCACTCTACACTCGCAAAGCGAACGGCCTAAGCCAAGTGGAGCGTGACACCCGACAGTGAGAAAGAGAGGGAAGAGAGGGAAGAGAGGGAAGAGAGAGAGAGAGAGAGAGAGAGAGAGAGAGAGAGAGATACTATATACGAAATCCACGAATAAACGACTACAACTATACAGGCGTGCAGCTACGAACTTTATTTACCCCGCGATCAGCTTCGTCTCCGCGCTATGCGATCGCGAGGAATCGCATGAATTTTTTCACCGCGGCGTTATTGGCAAACGAGTCACCACCCTCGAAGGGGTACTTGACACGTTGGCGGCAGTGAATATACGTTGTACGTCAGTACGATCAATCTTCGTCGGAATTCATCGTTGTGACACGTGGACGGGCCGATCCGCACGGTCGAGATTATTTATACGATTAAATCGAATGCCAAGTTTCGTCGGCTTTGTGCTAGGTTTAATCGGTAGATCTTGATTCCTTTTTTGCGGATTTTAATCGACACTCGTGAGCATTTTCTTCTTGCTGGAGCGAATGATTTTGTACATGATAATAATCATGTTTTATAATAATGATAATAACAATTATTATTATTTATGTGAATAATTTTTTATTTACAATAGTAATTATTTATTCAAAATAACAGCCAATATTATTTTTATATTACTATTAATCTTCGTTATGAATTATTAATAGATAAAAATAATTTTCATCAAAGAAAATAACCTGGAATTGAATAAATAATTCATTATTAACATCATGATTGTTATATATATATATCATGTTATTATTATTATTATTCGAAGCATCAAATAAAAAAAATAGTTTTTTTTAAATTTCAATCAATCATTAAATTATTAATCAATCATTGAATTTTTTAAATTTCAATTCAATCATTAAATTGTACCTTCCCTTGTCGTGATTTGAAAAAGTTACACAATAATATTATTATTATTAAAAAAGAAAAAGGTGATCATAGTGTCTGCAAGATTTTTTGGAATTTCAACCTGAATTGAAATCGAATTGGGTAGAGTGTCGTTATGGCGTAACTAATCTGGCAAGATCGAAACTAATTGTAAAATTCCACTGTATAATCTTGTATTCTTTTTATGTTTTTTTTTCATCTCATTGAGACGATCGTCGATAATACTTAAAATTCGTCGATCTTGTGTTTACCAGAAAAGAAAAATTGCAAAAAAAACAATATTTATGTCGTCGGGAAGAAAGTTATGACAATAGGGTAAACCGACCAGTGTATGGACAAATATGATTTATATTCAAAATCAGTCAGGAATATGAATTGTCGATAAAAATTCGAATCACTATGATTTAGAAAAAAAATCCCAGCTATCGTTAAAACCGATTTCTCAGTTTAATATCGTATTTCGACGCTACACAGAATTTGTCTAGTTTGTGG
Source organism: Ophion obscuratus (assembly GCA_964007375.1). Classification (NCBI taxonomy): domain Eukaryota; kingdom Metazoa; phylum Arthropoda; class Insecta; order Hymenoptera; family Ichneumonidae; genus Ophion; species Ophion obscuratus. The sequence continues at coordinate 56,034,985 of OZ023317.1, forward strand.
TATTTGCACACCACACAACTTACAATTAGTTAGGATACGGCTATGCACAGTAGGTGTTCAAAACGCGAAAACATTAATTTGTATAAGTTTTCAGAGTAAGTATTACTTTCATTACTTGAGAAAGAATGAATCTTTGATTTTTTTGCAAAAATTTAAAACAAATTCGTAATAATAGGTGAGAATTCGACATGCTATTCAATGGTGGTGTATTCTAACCTCTTTCCAGTGAATGGACATTTGAGCTCTGTTCTGATAATTCTCAAAGCGGAGTAAAACATTTAGCCTATCTGCTGAAAATTGCTAAATGAATGATTGTTAAGATATGACAATGTACATTTCATTGAATGTTGTCATAAATTCAATTTTAAAAGTAATTTTGTATTTCTCTGTCGAAACAAACTTTGGTAGTTTTTTTGAGAATTAAGTTGCATAAAGCTTTGTATATTTTCTAGGAAATCGTAATAACGAATATAATACTCATATGTACACGGGAAAAAAGAAACAGCGAAAATCACAGTATAAATCGCATAAAAAACAGGGTGCCATATTTCATTTTACAGTAAAACAGAGTAATGTAAATTCTGTCCTACAAAAATGAAGAATTTTCCTGTACACACTGAGATTTTTACAGTTACACTGGCTTATTTACAGTTCGGTATTGTAAATACATCAGTGTTTTCAGTAAAAAATTCAACTGTAAAATTTACATGAGATCACTGTTTTTTATACTGTACGCAAACTGCAAGGGTTACAGTGTACACTGTATTGAGTACTGAGTGATTCATTAAATTGTACAGTGTGGCACTGTAGTTTTACTCTTCTTTTCGACAGTTCGTGACGTAATCTGTGCACTCTGAGATTTTTACAGTTATAGTGATTTATTTACAGTTTGGTATTGTGAATAAATCAGTGATTTCACTAAACATATTCAACTGTAAAATTCAAATGCGATCACTGATTTTTATACTGTACGCAAATGAGGCACGAGGTGAGGCACGAGGACACAAAGGATTGTTAATTAGTAGTGCGTGGTTGATGGGACGCGGACATCGAAATTTGTGCGACAGAATTCAAGAAATTATAAAGAAAGAGAGAATTATTTACAAAAAGGTACGTTCTTGTGTATGTGACTGATTTTTTTATATTTTCTACACATTTTTTTCGAACTTCTTTTATGGATAAACTTTTTTTGTGTGTCTACGTAAACTTTGTCGATATAACTGGCGCATTCATTGTACATAATACAGATTAACCAACTGTCAAATTAGAAGTTTTGTTAAATTTACATTACAGTGTTGAACTGTCAAAATTTACGCTTGACTGATTTTTTTATATTTTCTACACATTTTTTTCAAACTTCTTTTATGGATAAACTTTTTTTTGTGTGTCTACGTAAACTCTGTCGATATAACTAGTGCATTCATTGTACATAATACAGATTAACCAACTGTCAAATTACAAGTTTTGTTAAATTTATATTACAGTGTTGAACTGTCAAAATTTACGTTTGACTACACTGTATTTTGAACTGGGTATTCCAGTAAAAGATACAGTACAGCGGTTCGAGTCCAATGAGGACAGTATAGGAACTGTAATAATTTACTTTGAGCGCACTGTATTTTGAGCACTGTGTTTCAGTAAATATCGCTGTGCAATCGCTCGAGTCCCATGCGAACTGTGTAGCCCCTGTATTTTGTACTATTTCTTTTTTTCCGTGTATAAGAGTATTATAATTATTGTGCAACACAGTGATCTCCGAATCTAGCATTTAATAAGAATAAATCGTTTTGCTTGACAGCGTTCGACTACACTAAACGTCCATTTACCGGTGGTTAAGCGTCCATTTACTGGTCATTTCGTTCATTCACTGGCGACTTAGTCATTTCGCTACTTTGAATATTTACTTACTTTAAATATTTTTGTCTACTATCAGAATAATATCTTTTGGGAGATATAGCCATTGAAAAACTCGTTATTATTTCTATTTTACAATCCATCTGAATCTTACAGCGTTGTTATTCATCCATTCACTGGTCGGTTTACCCTATCCTGTATCGGATCTAGGAAATGTTGACCCGGATTTACGTGAAATTCCGTCGAGTGGGTTATTACGTAAACTTCTTGGCAAGATCGAAACTGGCATTCCTCTGTGACTAATTTTGCACACACACACACACACACACACACACACACACACACACACACACACACACACACACACACACACACACACACACACACACACACACACACACACACACACACACACACACACACACACACACACACACACACACACACACACACGCACACACACACACGCACACACACGCACACACACACACGCACACACACACACACACACACACACACACACACACACACACACACACACACACACACACACACACACACACACACACACACACACGCACACAAATAGAAGTACACTCAAATCGAAACATTTTTCCGAGGAGTTTGTTTGTTATATAAAGGTAGTTTAATTCGGTGCTTTATCGATTTACATGTGTAAGTAATAAACATTCTGATCTACCTTACTCACTAATATTTGGCTGTTTGGTTAGTCGTTTTCTGACGCGTTTCGAAAAATTGCTTTCGTTATAAAAAAAAATTATTTTCGATTATTATATGATCTTTCTTGGTGCTTTGTAGTTACTACTCTCTTTTTATTGTTGTGCGTTTAATGCTACTGTCAAAAAAAGATGATGTATCAAAATCCATTACTTCTGTAGCTTGTCTCTGCGGGCTTTTTGTGAGGTGGAGGGCTTTTCTGGTTTGGAACGGGAAGGGGATAGGTAAGGGTTGGGGATTTAGTATTTACACTATATACATTTATTCTCTCGAGAGCTTTTGGTTTTGTTTACTATTTATAATATTTACATGATATACATTTGTTTTCTAGTCGGGTTTTTTTGGTTTCAAAAAGGTAGTTCATTTCGTTGTTTTATCATTATACATATGTAAGTAATAAACCTCCTTATCCAACTTACTCGCTAATATATGGTTGTTTGGTTTGTCGGCTTGCGACGCGTCTTACCAAATTAGACTTTTTATAAAAATAATTATTATTTTCGATTATTATATGATCTTTTTCTTTGGAAATTCGTAGTTACTAGTCTCTTTCTTTTTTGTTGTGTCTAATGCTATGGTAAAAAAAAATTTTAACCATTGCTACTGTAGCTTGCCTCTGCAGGCGTCGTATGGAGAGGGGGGTCTTTTTGGTGTGGGACGGGAAGGGGGTGGGGGTTAACTATTTACAATATATACATTATTTGCATTTTGGATATACAGCACTAGGGTCCTAAGGATTATTTCTACACCGGGAATTTGTTTTTTTTATCTTCGCTCTTTTTGCCGAGCTTTGTTCGCAATCCTTTATTATTGCTGTTGGAGCGTTCTTTTCATTCTGGCTCTCCTTCTCAGCTCATCCATATGTTTGGCTTCGCCCTGAAGCCACCAGTACTTTGCAGATAACCTGTTGAGGCTTTCACGATCTCTTGTGGGTAAAGCCGTGGAGTACACCCAGTTATCCCTCGGGATGTTGTCCGTGTTTACGTGTATTGCTTTTTTTGCGCAATGTCTTGGGATGTGGTATATTACTGGGATGTTGTTCTCGTCTTGTATGCACCCCAATCTGTCTAAATTTGTGAATAACTCGGGAGGGGAGTAGTTGCTTCTTGCCATCCTGAGAATTGTTGTTGCGTCGTCAATCGGCAATCCGTTGATGAGATCGTTGTTAATTCGATAGACGTTGCTGAAATAATTTCTCGTCAGCATGAGGCAGAACGTGTCGAATCGCGGGATGTCTGCTAAGTCGTATATTGTTTCGTTTTCGATACGTCTTGTGTAATTCGTTTCAGCTGTGCGGTATTGGCCTAGGCAGGCTCTCAGACACGATCTCTCGAAATTCCTGTATTTCTCCATGACCGATGGTCCCACATTCCACCAGATTGGGGCGACATATGATAATATCGGTCGGATTAAAAGCTGGTAGCATATGATTTTTGCTTTTGGTTCCATGTTTCTGTTGTAGAAGATTCTGTGGTTGGCTCTCAGTGCGTTCTTTGCCTTGGCCAGCTGGATGGAGTGATGTTTGTTCATTCTGAGTAGGTAATCGAAGTGCACTCCGAGGTATTTTACTATTTCTTCATTGGGAATTGGTGTGGCTTCTCCAGTGTCTCTGTCTTTTATCGTAATTTGAAAGTTTTTAATGTATGCTACAGTCAAAGGGGATATTTCGTTTACGGTTTTTCTGAATAAGATCGTTTCACTTTTGAGCGGGTTTATCTTGAGGTTCCACTCTTTGTTGTACGCGTATATTTGATTTACGATGTGATTTAATCTATCTTGGATAATTGGGATTTTACTATCAGCGACGTATGTTACCATATCGTCTGCATAAGCCCCGGAGTGAGTGTTATTGCCTGTATTTAGATTAAATAGATTTAGTATTTTGCTGTTGTAAATGTTGAAAAATACTGGGGAAGTTACCGTTCCTTGTTGCATGCCGTCGCATATTTGGAATACCATAGTTGTCTGGTTGTAGCCATCCCAGGTGACGAACGATTTGCCGTGGATCATGTCGCAGATGAGTAGGAGTAGCGTGCGAGGAAAGTTATATATCTGCATTAGGTAGATTAGTCCGTTCAGCCAGACTGAGTCGAACGTTTTTTCAAGGTCTATAAGTATAGCTCCAATTAGTTTACCATTCGTAAGGTGTCTGTTGATATCGGAGAAAAATTTATGAATTGCATGTACTGTAGAATGCTTCGTTTTAAAACCGAACTGGTTGTTGGGGTTTATCCCATTTGAATCTGTGTGTTTTATCAGTTGGGTTTTGATGAGTTTTTCGAAGATCTTGCTGATGTTGATAGTGGAGCTTATGGGCCTGTAGCTGGCCGGGTCCGACGCGTCTTGGTCTTTCGTTTTTATCGGGATTACTTTGGCTTTTTCCATCTGGTAGGGTAGTACGAGTGGTTGAAGCAATTGTTGAAGATGACTGTATAATCCTTTATAATATCAGGTGGGTGGTGTTTCAGCGCTATCATTGGAATGGTGTCTAGGCCGCTGGATGTCTTGTTTTTTGCCTTCTTTAGTATGTGGGACACATCTATATGTGAGTGGAGGAATTTTATCTTTCCTTGAGCGGGGTTAGTGTGCTGGGTTATTATTCGTAAATACTGTATGTGTGATATTATGAGCTCTATTGCGTTGAATATTTAGCTTTATTTCTTCTGCAGCTGCATCGGCGAGACGTTTTGTCTGAGTGCCCTGGTTCGAGTATCTTGGCGAATTTATAGTTTCGAAGTATTTACCAATGATGTTAAGCTTCATTAATGGGCTTGAAAAGATGTAATCGTTACCTCGTGTGTTGAGGGGAGCGCTGTTTAAAACCTCTTCCGTTAGCAGTGTGTTGTGGTTTTTATTTATAGTCAGTGTCAATTCTCGGCGGATCTTTGTACCTGAAGTTTCTGTTAATTCTGTGGAAAAATTTGGCTGCATCTCAGTAATCAATGCTTCGCACTTTAGCATTCAAGTAAGCTGTTTCTGATTTTCTGAATTGTTTTGCTAGTAGCTTATTAAGAGATTTTATAAGTGATGTGATGTGTCTGTAAAACTGCGTGTTGGGGTTATTACTTTTAAATTGGCAAGCTATTAACCGTGACTCGTGAGACTGGATTTTAAAAATTTTGTTGTTCAAGTATTTCAGGCATCCGGTGTTAAGGTCTGGGTTGATTTTAGGTACTGTTGTATTGATAGCCTCTAAGATAGTCTCTTCGATTTTGGTAATTTGTTCGTTAATTTCGTTAATCGTTAGATTTCTGTCATACGGTAGTTGATCGGTGAAGTTGTCTTGGACATGCTGTGTAAAGTTCCTCCAATTTGTTCTCTTGAAGTTGTATCTGGGGATTGGCGGCAGTGGGGGAGCGAATCCCATGAAGATCTCGTTACAGTCTATGGCAAAGGTGACCGCATTATGATCACTGTCTTATGCGAGTGTCGGAACATTATTGTTGCTCAGGTCTCTGAGCTCGATGCGCGAGTCAGCGAGGCCGTAGTCGAGAAATGAACCCGTGCGGGGGTACGTCGGCTTATCTGCGGCGTTGGTCACTGTCCTGCTTGTAATACTGTGTTCTTCTTCCCATATGTTGAGCTGGATCCCTCTTTCGTTCGACTTGCGGTCACCCCATCTTATGTGTCTGGCGTTTAGGTCCCCAGCCATGATGAAATATACTTTGGATCCGCCTAGCTTATGCTCTTGAAAGATCCTGTTGAGTTCCGTGATGAACGTCCTCTTGTTGTTGCAGGCGGCATACAGACTGAAGATATACAGGGTATTGTTTGAGTTAAGGTTTATTTTGATTAATGTGTACTCTATGACTTTTTTATTCAGCGAGTGTGGGTGCTGAATGTGCTGATAGCTGATCTTCTTGTTGATCATGATCGCTGTTCCTCCACCGTTTTCAGCGTTTGGTCAATCTGTTCGTATGAAGGCGTAGTTCTGGAAACTGAGCTTATGTTTAGCATTCAGCTTTGTTTCCGAAATCAGTGATATATCGATGTGATTGCTGTTTACGAATTCTTGGAGGTCTAATCTTCTCTTGCTTGTTGCTAAAGACTTAATATTTATTGCACAGAACTTGAGCTTATAAGTGGGGGCAATGTTATGCCTTCGATTCTGGTTTAACGTTAATGGTTCGTTAGACATTTTAATAATCACACTGGTCCATCAGTAATTCGATGTTCCGTGCATTTTCTGCAACTTTTCTATGTATCTCCGCGAGTTGAGTTTTGAGAATCTCCATTATGCTGTTTTTGAAGTTATCTAGCATTCTTTCGAGTTGGGGGAAACTAGTATTATCATAGTTATTGTTGTTATTGTGTATATTGATTTCTTCAGTTATGTGTGCTTTGGTTCTGTTACCGATATGTGGCTGGCTATGGAAATTTTCAGCTGTGGTTTGATCGGTTAAATTCCTGTTCCTTGGGAGTGCCGGGAAATCATTGTTATAGTTGTTTGCAACGGAAGCATACGAGATACTCGGATTGACGTATCTCTCCACTTTTCGTATGTATTTCGTTTTTAGGGTTCGCCTCAGTCCTTGGACTCTTCGTTTGAGATCTTGCGCCGTTGCCAGGTAGGGGCAGCCGGGTGGCCGTGCTCGCCGCAATTTGCACATTTAACTTTTTCCTTCGTTCCGGTATTATCTACCTCACACACTCCCCCGTCCTTTAGTGGACCGTAGTCTTTCCCACATTTCACGCATCTGAACTGCAATTGGCAGTTCTTGTTTGCGTGTCCTACGCGTTGGCATCTTTTGCATTAAAACACCAATTTTTTCGCATTCTTTCCCCCCTGATTGGTTGGTATAGTAGGAATTTGAGCCTGGTTAGTTCTGCGGTCCTACTGTTCGGGGAAAGTTGAACGATGTAATGGAATTTATTTTTATCGTTTTTGTCGAAGTTAAGTTTCGTGACTTCTTCTACTTTAGTGTTTGGTAGGTTTTTTTAATTAATGCAATCTTTTACATCTTCTTCATTGTAGTCAGCTCTTATTCCCTTTAGGACGAGTGACTTCTTTTTCTCTTCTCGGGGGGTGAAGGTGAAGTACTGGAGAGCGTTATCATCTAGTAATTTTTTTTTATCGCGTGGAAGAGTTCCGCGCGCTGTGGCATCACTCTTGTGTAATCTTCAGTCGTTTGTTTCAGCCAGAAATCTTCCTCTGGGATTTTGGCGTCCGTAAAGACCCTTATCGAGTGTGTCTGGTGTTAGCCCTATATACGTGAATTGGCGGAGGTCTTGATTTTGGTTTTGGGCCATCGGCGTGGATGTCCGGGCCTCCTCTATCTGTGCGCGGTGCCGGGTTGGTTGAGCTTCGCGTGTTTTTCGTTTGTGGTTGGTCGTCGTCTCCCTCTGCAGTGCTCTCGTTGTCCGTGAGCATCTCGTATTGGTTGAAGATGGCGATCCCTACCTTACCAACGGTTGATTGCGGCCTGCTTACCCGTTTAGGCACTGAGAATCCAGATGTCCCTGGTGTTTCATTTTCTTTGTTGACGGAGTCGCTGTCCGCGTCCATCGAGGAAGATCTAGATCTCGCTCTTGAGAGGTTAGGTGCAGCCTTTGGCTTGTATTTGTTCACCACCCTTTCGATATTGGTTGTACACAATAATCTGTCAAGGTCCTTCGCCCTCTTCCTGAGAGCTGCTTGTGACCGGTTCTCTGGCGCGGATTCTTTATATCTCCTTTTGTGCATTTTTAAATTGTTTTTGTGCTGCAGGTTAGCGCGTCGGGGATACGCGTCCCCCGGCCCGCGTCGTTCTGTCGATCTTTGGCATCTCTCTATATTTTGCTATCTATTGTTTTGTGGGGCAAAATAGATCGATAGTCGACCACTGCACTCTTCTGGGGAGCGAATTTGTGTCCTCACTGCGCAATCACACTCACAAATACAGCGTTGCTTATCGTTCTCTTCTCTATCATTGATAGCTCGTTATATCACGATGCTCTCTCTCCAACAGCACGAGCTGAACTATTTTCTCGTCGGGTTTTGGTTTTTTTTTGTTTGACAAAGGTGTTTTATTTTTCATTATTTCTCAGTATACATTTGTAAGTAATAAACTACCTTATAAGAACTTAAACAGTATCGGAATTCAATATAATTTTGGATTGTCATCGAGTGACGTTTCTAACAAAAAATCAGTGTACATAGTTTGTATTTTAAACTTCAGATCGTTGATCTGTCTTTGTGGTTGAATATTGTTTCCTTTCTTTTTGTATATGTGTGCTATGGTAAAAAATTTTTTTTATAGAAAACCATTGCTACTGTTTTCGTCGAAGACTTTTCTGGGGGGAGGGAGGGGAGAAGAGGAGGAGGAGGAGGAGGAGGAGGGATAATTATTTACAATATGTACAAAGTTTGGGCGCACCTGACGCATTTAATTGCCGATGTTATAGTTGTTGAAAATAGCGGGCTCTGTTCGCTGCTCTTTGTTGTTGTTGTTGGAGTTCTTTTTTCCTTCTGGATGTTCTCCTCAATTCGTCCATGTGTTTGGCTTCACCTTGTAGCCACCAGTATTTTTCTTTGAGTCTGTTGAGATTTTCTCAATCTCTTCTGGGCAATGCCGTGGAATAAACCCAGTTTTCCCTTGGAATGATATCCGGATCAGTAAATATAGCTTTTTTGGCGCAATGTCTTCTAATTTGATAAATTATTGGTACGTTGTTCTCGTCTTGTATGTAGCCCAGTTTGTCGAAGTTTGTGAAGGTTTCCGGGGGTGCGTAATTACTTTTGGGCATTCTGAGAATTGTTGCGTCGTTATTTATCGGTAGTTGGTTGATGAAGTCTTTATTTATTTCATAAGCAGTGCTGAAGTCATTTCTTGTAAGCATGAGGCAAAAAATGTCGAAACGTGGTATGTCGGCTCCGTCTTATGTTGTTTCATTATCGATGCGTCTAGTATAGTCCGATTCCGCAGTGCGATATTTTTCAAGGCAGGCTTTCAGGCAGGATCTGTTGAATTTTCAATATTTTTCCATAACTGATGGTCCTATGTTCCACCAGATCGGAGCAGCGTAAGCCATGATTGGTCGTATCAGAAGTTGATAGCAGATTATTCTTGCTTTCGGTTGTAATTCTCTATTGAAGAAAATTCTGTGGTTGGCTCTCAGAGCGTTTCTTGCTTTCGTTACTTGTGTAGAGTGGTGATTATTCAGTCTGAGAAGGTAGTCAAAGTGTACTCCAAGGTATTTTACGACATCTTTGTTGGGGATTGGTGTGATCTCCCCAGTACTATGGTCTTCAATTGTGATTTGAAAATCTTTTATATGAGGGACAGTCAAAGGAGAAATTTCGTTGACTGTTTTTCGGAATAATATTGTTTCATTTTTCAGCGGATTTATTTTGAGATTCCAGTTTTTGGATATGAGTAAATTTGGTTCATAACGGTGTTTAATTTTTCCTCAATTATTGGGATTTTTCTATCGGCTGAATAAACAACCATGTCGTCTGCGTACGCTCCGGAGTGAGTGTCAATACCTGTGTTAAGGTTGAAGAGATTTAGAATTTCACTGTTGAATATACTGAAAAGAACCGGAGAAGTCACCGTTCCTTGTTGCAATCGTTATTGAATTCGAAATGAGATTGTAGATTGACCGTAGCCATCCCAGGTGATGAATGTTTTGTTGTGTATCATGTCGCAGTTGAGAAGGACCAGGTTATGCGGAAAGTTGAGGTATTGTAACTTGTATATTAATCCGTTTAGCCACATCGAGTCGAAAGCCTTTTCCAAGTCTATTAAGGTTGCGCCCACCAATTGCCGTTATTGATGTCAGATGAGAATTTGTTGATTGCGTGGACCGTTGAATGTTTCGCCCTGGATCCAAATTGATTATCAGGGATTATCCTGTTTGCATCTGTATGAGACGTGAGTTGAAGTTTGATGAGTTTTTCAAAATTTTTACTAATGTTGACCGTGAGACTTATGGGCCTGTAGCTCGCTGGATCTGCTCCGCTTTTGTCTTTCTTTTTTGCCGGAATGACTTTGGCTTTTTTCCATCTGTCCGGATAATACGAGTGGTTAAAGCAATTGTTGAATATAATTGTATAATCTTTTATTAACGGAGGGAGTTTAAGCACGATCATCGGTATGTTGTCTAGGCCACTGGAGGTTTTGTTTTTCGCCTTTTGGAGATTCAGAGCAATTTCAGCTTGACTATGAAGGAATTTTGTCCCGTCTCCCTCACGTACGGAGAGATGGGCTAGGTTATTATTATTGAAGTTGGTGTATGTGATGTTGTGTTGCCTCATGTGTTGAATGCTTAGTTTTATTTCTGTTCCAGATGCGTCAACAGTATGTTTCATTTCAGTTCCCTCGTTAGAGTATCTCGGGGAGTTAATTGATTCGAAGCATTGTCCAATGATGTTGAGCTTCATTGTTGGATTTGTGTTGATGTACTTATTATTTTTTTCGATGAGAGGAGCGTCGACTAGTATTTCATCTGTTAATAGAGCGTTATTGTTGGTATCGATGGTGAGTGGGTCGATTTTTGGCGGTCCTTTATATCGGAAGTTCCTATTTATTCTGGGAAAAAATGTAGTTGAGTCTCGGTAACCAATGCCCCATGCTTTCGCCTTCCAGTGTTCTGTTTCTGTTTGTCTGAACTGTGACGTTAGTTGTTTGTTAATTGTTTTGATGAAAGTTTTGATGCTTTGGGCATTTCTGAGGTTATTTCTGAATAGAAAGGAGATTAGTGACGATTTGTGAGTTTGTAGTCTTCTTATTCTATTGTTGACGTATTTTAGACATCCTGCCTCATCGTCGGGTTTGATTTTTGGTACTGTTGAGTTGATGGCTGCTGTGAGGTGCTCTTCAATTTTAATTATATGTTCATCGATTTCCGTTATTGTTAAGTTTCGGTTGTCAGGGAGAAGATCAGTATAGTTATCTTGCAACGCTTGCGAGAACTTTCTCCAATTCGTTTTTTTGTAGTTGAGTCTAGGTTTCGGTTGTGGGGGAGCTGCAAAGCCCAAGAAAATGTCGCGCGAGTCGAGGGAAAAGCAGATGGCGTTATGGTCACTATTGTATGGGAGTGTGTTGAGTTTGTTGTTAGCCAGGTTTTTAAACTCTATGCGTGAATCAGCGAGGCAGTAGTCAAGAAACGATCCTGACCTCGGGAAAGTAGGTTTGTCTGCGATGTATAATGTGGTCCTATTGGTGAAACCGTGTTCTTCGTCCCATCTTTTGAGTAAGCCGCCTCTTTCGTTGATCTTGGGGTCGCCCCAGCACGTGTGCCTGGCATTTAGATCACCCGCCAGAATAAAATAAACTTTGTCGTTTCCCAGGTTATGGTCTCGGTAGATATTGTTGAGCTCTTCGATAAAGGTTCTTTTATTATTGCAGGCTGCATAAATACTGAATAAGAGTAGAGTATTATTTGAATTCATAATGATTTTTATTAGTGTGTATTCTATAACTTTGTTGTTCAGTGAGTTTGGTTGTAGGATTTGTGTAAAGCTGATTTTTTTGTTGATCATTATTGCGGTTCCTCCTCCGTTTCTGGCGTTTGGGCGGTCAGTTCTAATGAATACGTAGTTTTGGAAACTTATTTTATGTCTGTAATTTAGTTTTGTTTCTGAGATAAGAGCTATGTCGATGTCGTTGTTATTACTGAATTCTTGCAGATCGTGTCTTTTTTTATTCGCTCCCAAAGAATTTACGTTTATTGCGCAAAATTTTAATTTTGTGGTCAGGGGAGTTGGTACTCCTCTGATTATCATTTTGCTGTGTGTTTGTGTTCGCCATTTTTTAGTAATCAAACTGGTTCATTAAAAATTCGATATTTCGGGAATGGACAGTTAATTTCTTGTTAATATCAGACAATTGTGTTTTCAGGATCTCTAACATGCTGATTTTAAACTGGTCCAGCAATCGCTCTACGTTGGGGAAATTATTGTTGTCGTGAATCATGTTATTGTTGTTGTTGAATGGCATTTTATTATTAATGTTGTATGGAATGTTATTGTTGTGGTAGATGTTGTCATCCTGTCCGTAAAAATCGTTATCATGCTCGTTATGTTGTGGAGGATAATAGGTTTCTTGTGATTGTTGTTGATTGCGCGATTCTCTGCTTCCGGGGAGAACTGGGAAATTGCTGTTGTAGTTTCCTGCGATGGCTGCGAAAGGGATGTTAGGGTTTGCGTACCGCTCGATGTTGTTTATTTTTTCAGCTCTTAGGCATTTTCTGATCCCTTGAGCCTGCCTTTTAAGATCTTATGCCGTGGATAAGTAAGGGCATCCCTTGTACGAAGCGGGGTGGCCGGTGTTGCCGCAGTTCGCGCATTTAATTTTTTCCCTGTCAACGATCGTTGTTATTTCACAGACGCCTCCTTCTTTCGCGGGGCCGTGACTTTTTCCGCATGTAACGCAACGATACTGGAGTTGGCAGTTCTTGCTCGCATGGCCGATACGCTGACATCTTTTGCATTGGACGATTAATTTCTTCCGGATCCTCTCCCATCTCACCGGTTGGTAAAGTAGGAATTTAATTCTGGTTAGTGCGGCCGTCTTGCTGTTTGGGGAGAGTTGAATTATATGATGAAATTTATTTTCGTTTTGTTTACCGTAGTTGAGTTTGATCACTTCTTCGACTTTGAGGTCGGGAAGATTTTTCTTGACAATGCATTCTTTGATGTCCTCTTCGGTATATTCAGCATTTATACCTTTAAGTACGAGCGACTTTTTTTCTCGCTCTGGGGGGTGAACGTGAAGTACTCAATTTTGTTGGTTTCCAGTATTTTTTTGATCGTATGGAACGTGTCTATATTCTGGGGCATTACTCTAACGTAATCACCGTCGGCTTGCTTTATCCAGAAATCTTCCTCTGCGATTTTGGCTGCCTTTAACAATTGGATAGTTGCTCTCGGGCTGATCTTATATACGTGTATGGGTGGCGGTTTTTGTTTCAATTTCGGGGTGTTGTTGCTTCTTTCTGATCTGGCGTTGGAAGTGTGTGCGTTAAGGTTACGTGTGTTCGGTACCTGACTGGGAGGTTCTCGTTCAGTGTCGCCCTCTGTGACACGCATGGAATCAGAGAGAGCATCGTACTGGTTGGTGCAGCTAATTCCTGCATTATCTTCCTCTCTTCTCGGTCTGCTTGCTTTCTTCGGGTTTATGAACCCAGATCTCGTTGCAGCTGCGTCCCGGGCGGGCTCGGCGTCTGTCATTCTTTCGATCGATGTCGATCGTGATCTTGCCTTTGTGGTGTTAGGGGCGATTTTTGGTCTTGCGTTAACCACTCTTTCGATGTTAGTCGTACCTGTAAGCCTGTCGATTTCTCTTGCTTTTTTCCTCAATTGCGCTTGGGAGAAATTATCCGAGGCATGCACCTTCCTTGGTCGTTTCTGCATTCTCGAATTGTTGTTAGAGTGCCGGGGAGCTGGTCCCCCGCACCACACGCCGCTTGGCTGGTCTCTTTTTATTTCACGTCACTGTTAATGCTGTTAAAAATGGAGGTGACCCACCACGGTGGGCCCGAGCTACAATTAGTTGCACTTAGGCAACCAAATTCGCACTCTACCCTGCTTTTTTCTTCACTTTTACGTTCACTGAAACTGTGCGCGATGTTCGCTCGCTCAACTGTCAACGGCCACATTTTCTCGTCGGGTCAGGATGGCCGAGCGGTCTAAGGCGCTGCGTTCAGGTCGCAGTCCACTTCTGTGGGCGTGGGTTCGAATCCCACTTCTGACAATTCCTGTTTTTTTTTTTTTTTTTTTAATCTCCGTCAACTATGGATTTTCACGCAATGTTGAATATTCGAGGGGGAAAAGTTTGGGTACTCGGAGCTCGAGGCTTAGTGAAGATTTTTGGTAGGGTGCGCAATTTCATGTCTCGTGTATGGCCTCGATCCTCATTTCATTGTTTAATCATCGCCATATCATGAAGCCGGTAAAGTCATCAAGAACTCGACTTGTACAACGTACAGGTGAGGCGATTTTATACATTATGCATGTTTGCAGTGCGAGCGTAGAAAGAGAGTGGGGTGGGGGGGAGAGAGAGAGTGAAGGCTGATGGTAGTTTTCACAAGTAGACGTGGTCTATAAACGATGAGTATTATCGTGAACCCTCTCAGTCATGAGAGACAACGAATGGGAACGTCAAAGTGCTCGGGCTGAGTTTGCGACCCTTGGGAATTAAGGTTTTGCCGTCTCGCTTGATGTTCCCGTGGTAAAAGCCAGGTTTCACCTGCGGAGAATCCCTCATGGCATCCTTTGAGTCCATCACTTCCCGAGTCGAAATTTTTAGCCTATTTTGCCCCTCCAGATCCTCACAGTGGTAGGAGATAAAGGCAGTAAAGTAGCTTCGCATTCAATATAAAATGAGCTTCTACTTAACGCCTAGAACGGGAACAAATTTCCCTTTTCTCCACTTGCAGGCGCTAAGAAGGACGTCGAATAGCACACGTATACACGCACACGCATACACTCTATTACGCCTATAGAGATCCATATGCCTGAATACGCGCATGCTAGACACACGTATATACCCGCACACATACATGCCTAAGCATACACCAAGCCACGTATACGTATGCGTGCGTGCCTGCTATAGTATACATGCATACACGAGGGCAATTCCTAGCAAAAATTTGGTAACTGTTTGCCCAAGATTCATTTCTTCCACTGTGGAGAGTTGCTGGAGCTGCAGGGGCAAGTTTGAAGCGAATGCGACAGGTTCGCTGGGTGGAGATAATGGAAAGGCCATTGCAAAAGTAGGCCTCAACGGCAAACGCGCGGTCCTACCTAGTCCAACGCATGACGGTTACTGAAAACTATCAGACCCGCTCTTCCGAATGCGACCATCCCCACTCTCGTTTCGTCGAAACAGCCAAGTGTAGGATAGGTCCAAACATAATCAAAAAAGGAGGTGCAACGACTTCAGCTAGGTTAGGTAGGAGTATAAGGGCCTATGCAGGAGGTAAGCAGCGAAGGAAGAGCTTGTTGCGGCCCATTGTAGGACTTCTAGCAGTAAATAGACTAAAGTGAGGCTGACATAGGATCAAAGGCCTTTAAAATAGGCTGAAAATTGCGACTCGAGTTGCTCTTTCCCTCTCGCTTTCTCCCGGCAAAACTCTACCTATCAATTACCCTCCCCAATCTCGCTCTCATTATACATACATTTTTCAAGCTTTATCACGAGCAATGTCCTCAGCATCCGTGCAGCAGCCTTGGCAGTGTCCTCACGTTGATCATGATATTCCTACCAAAACGGTCGTTCTCGGAGATTCGTAATTCGCCTACTGTGGATAACTTGACTACCCCATACGGACATCAATTGGGTGTTTAATCCACTTTACTTGTTTCCGTTCGACTGGTCTTTGCGGTACGAATGTGAACCGAAAGGCAATCCATTCGGATGGCCGCAGAATGCGCAAGGATCCCAGCCCCTTACGGATGTGCCGGGCAGGACGTTGTCCTTGAATCATTTGGCTCGATTGTGTTGCCGGCCCAGGATTCCAGATAGCCCGAGAAAGCACTTTGTTCGCGGAACGTTGTATACACCCGAGCCGCCATTTTCCGCGACGCGCCAGGATGACTACAGGCGAGAGTGAACTCTCGTTCTCTTCTCCCGTTCGCCTCGTCCCGTTGTTATGGCAACAGACGCGCAAAAACTTCATTGATGGCACTCTCTCTCCCATCGCAGGCTGCTGTAACGTCGATGAGGGGACTCCGCACTCTTCTGTTACCGCTTGATGGATCATAATCCATCTCTTTCTCCCTCTTTCTATCCCCTACCATCCTTAGTCACTCCTGGTCTCGGGTACAGTCCGTGAATGACACGGAGACAACGGAGGACTAGATTCAAGTGCGATCATGCAGCTTTCCAATCCCTTGAGGTTGTGTCCGCAGGAAGCAGCGGGTTTCGTTGCCCGCAGGAGGAAGTTACAACCAAGAGTGCAAAACGGTTTCTACTCACAGCATCGAGGCATCTGGTGCTGTCGTCCCAACAGTTCAATATTAGGATCTTGATGCTGCAGGAAAAAACGACAATGACAAGTGCCCCAACTAAGAGAGTCGTTAGTGGAACGGACAACCCAATAAGCCCAAACCAACTGACGCAGGAGTACGAGCTTGTTTGAGTTCATTGTGCTAGCTTGAATCAACCCTAAACCTAAACAAACCAGCACCTCGAACGCTCCAGCTTCGATACCCAAATACTTGTGATCCCTGCAGCCTTGATCGCTCCTCAAAGCGAAGTTGCGGAACCAAAAGGGCACGGGGATAAAAATCTTATATCTGACACTATTCGCGCCCCTGGTTCCATCGTCCCAACAGCTGAACATTGGGATCTTGGTACAGCAGGCCAAAAATGTCAACGACAAGAGCCTCAATGAGAAGAGTCGTTACTAAAATGGACAACTCAATGAACCCATGCGACCTAAGCGAGTCGTACGGGCATGCTTAGATTCATTGTGCTACCTCGAATGAACCCTATGCAAGCTAACCTTAAACCCAAACAAATAATTGCCAGGAACGCTCTAGCTCAATACCCAAATACTTGTGGCCGCTGCAGTCTTCATTGCCCCTCAAGCAAAATTGCGGAATCAAAAGGGTACAGGGCTGGAAATCTGGTATCCGGAACTATTAGCCTTTGGTACGATCTTTGGTACACCGAGCCCTTGGTACGATCGTCCTATCAGCTGAACATTGCCATTTTGCCACCAGCAGGCCGAAAACGACAACGACAAATGCCTTAATGAGGAGCGCCGTTAATGGAACAAACAACCAGATGGACCCACCCCTTCTAACGCAGTCGTACCAGCCTGTTTGGGTTCAGTGTACTAGCTCGATTCAGCCCTAAGAAAACCAACCCTAAACCCAAACAAACCATTACCTGGAATGCTCCAGCTTCGGTACCCAGATACTTGTCGTCCCAGCAGCCTTGCTCACCCCAAGGCGAAGTCGCGGTATCAAAAGTCTCGGCAGGTCCTTGATAACGAGGCAAGCAGTCGGCGGGAAGAGAAAACAGGCTGGGAGGGTTGTTGGGAGCTGGCTGGAGTGGATAGGGAGACAAGGAGAAGACCGCGTGGGCCGGGAGACAGGGTTGTTAACCGAGCTCGCGTTTAGGATCCGCACCGAAATCTTTCTCCCACTGTGTTGAACTTTCGAGTTCGTGAGGGAGGAAGGAAAAGGGTGGAGGGCAGAGAGCGGAATGAGAAATCGCGGCCCTGCGCGGGGCAGGGAGGGGGTCGACGGCGGCGAAACCGAACAAACCAGAGCGAGTTAAAATCCAACGAGTTTGGCGTACGTGTATGCGTGCTCTCGACATTGGCTAGTGAGGTTCTTCGACGGTCAGACCTCCCGCAAGGTTCTCAACCTTGTTTACATAAATCATAGGGCAACAGCCGCGTACGACAGCTCTCTCTCTCTCTGTCCCTCACTCTTTGTCTCTCTTCCTCTTCCCACCGTACTTTCCCAATAGCAAGTGCATGGAGACCCAAAGACAGCGTGCCCAAGAGGGAAAGAGAGCCAACGAGCGGGATGGGAAGTGAGAGGAGCCGAGAAAGGGGCTTAATACCAGACAGGGCCAATAGCGACTCGGCAATCGACGACCTCGAATCGAGGGTCATATCCCGTGCTCGTGAAAACTCTTTCACCTCCACGGGGACATTACACGTAGACTGACGTAGAAGCAGACAAACACTCGCGGGCCAGTGAATCACGAGAGATTCGTCGAAACGACTACTGTGCATCACGATCCTCCGAGTCAAGACCACAATTCACTCGCGTCCTAAAAATGCTCCACGCCCTTCTCTTCGATACCAGCACTTAACACACACACGCTTATACAGGGTGTCTCGTTTCAAGTTGAACGATGGAATAATTCAACAACGGGAGGTCGGAGGAAAATAAAATTCGGGCAAAAGTTGTGGGGTTTCAAGGGACCAATGCCATGATCACGTTATCAAGTTGATCCGCACGAGTTTCAAGGTCAAACAGAGGTCATCTCGAGTGTTTTTTTGCAATTCTTTTTAATAATCGATCGTAGTATGATTGAAAACAAGTACAAGGGAGGAAAAAATTATCTCTCACTTCAGAATTGATGGAGTTATGGCACTTAAAGCATATCAGGAGTTTTTTAATATTTCTGGAGAAAGTTATTTTTTACGATATTTATACAGCTTGCTGGATAATTTTCTTAATTTTATTATGCGTTTACTTTTGTTATGTTTTGTTATTATTAGTTCGTAATGTTTTTACTGTAATCGTAGTTTGTTTGTTAAATTTCCTCCTATATTTTTTTTATAATTGTTTCATGATATGTTTGTCACTACCTCATTATGTTATCACACTTGACGATGAACTCTCTGCGAACAAAGTTAGTATAAAGTATATGACTTTGAATCCAATGATTCATTCGTCCCACTACGACCTAAAAAGCCAAACGATGCAAGTGAGAAATTTATTGCAGGAAATACACGTGAATATATCGAGAAACGTAAACGATTTCTCCGATGGTTGTTCGGAAAAAAACTAGCTCAGCGTACGCGCTCACACCTCTACTCGCATCCGGTTTCTTCATTCATGACGTGCGACCTACAAAAAAAAGAATAACTGTAACGAGAAGCCTGCGATCGGCTGACCGCACCAATTTTCGATGTCGCCATTGGTGTTTTCGTTATTGGCCCAAAATTAATTGCGCAAAGTTGGCACGCCTCGCTGTTGGCCGTGATTGGATCTAACGACTCGCGGGGAGGTCAACGATTTTTTGCGAAATATCCTGTTTTTACTCGAAATAGATGAATGAGAATGTGTGAGAGAGATAGAGAGTGAGTACTCTCGCATTACGAAAGACACTCGAACGTGAAATGAATTTCGAGACTTCGGGTGGCGAGTGACAGGTGTGGGGTAAAAAGTGAAAGGGATGGAATTATAAAAGACTGCCAGGACGTACGCAGGAACGTTGGCAAAAAATGTATACATATGTATACATCTCTGAATTATTTATTTACTCAATAATGCGATAATGTTATAAACCTGAACAAAGGAACAATACAAACAAATATACATATAGGTACAACTCGCAATTAAGGTCGGGCACCACTGCGACGGATGTGTAAAAATCGATTTTTTGCACTTTCTCGAATTATACATATTCAAGGATATGTTAAAAAAAAATATTAAGTTCAAATATTTAAAATGTACCAAGTTACACACGATTCAGTGAGAGCAGGGAGCGCAACGATTTATGTATGATAAAACTTTTAATCGCCTTTTTCTCGAAATGACTTTTCTCGACTTGTTCGGAATCATAACTCTAGCTATAATTGTCCAATTTTCAATTTAAAAAAACCCAAAATTTCTGTAATTGCAGTAGCTATCTATGCAGTAGAAATTGAGCATTTTTCACGTTGCTGAATTCGAGTAAACGTTTAACCAAAAGTACACTTTTATTTTAACACCCACCATTTTGTGGTTTTTTTTTTGTGAACCGGCTACTTGCAACGAGAAATAAATTTGAAAAGACAATAAAACTTATTTATTTTTATTTTTCGGACCAACCGTTGTCAAGTTATCGATCCGGTCGTTGGGCCACATTTTTTATACAGAGGCTCTATTATACCTTAATAACATCGTGATTTTTCTTTAAACAAAAATTTAGACGAATTAGGTTCAATATATGCTCAATAACATACCTTTTTTCCATGTCCCAAATAAATAATCGAGTAGGGAAGACAAAATCAGAAAAAACGACCTATTTCGGCCCGTCACAGTTGTGTCCTCTCTTACTTAATTACTCAATAATACGACAACAATTATAATATTATAATATTTGATTCAATCATGTCTACAATAAAATAATATTATTAGTAGTTCAATTAATTTCTTCACGATACAATTATTTTTTTCACTATACCGGAAATTAGTCGAGAAGTACCTTACGATGCGTAAATATCCTTAATTAATTAATAACTCAGTAAAACGATAATAATGATAATATTATAATATTCAATTCGATAATGTTTATAATAAAATAATATTGTTGATACTTTAAATAGTTGATTCACGATACAGCGATTTTTTTACTATATCGGAAATTAGTGGAGAAGTACCTTTTAAGTAGGTACGAGGATATGTCCTACCTTACGATTAGTAAATATCGCAATTTGACTGTCACAGGCCAAATTATTTTATCCCTTGCCTATGCAAAAATGGAACTCATCGAAAATAAATCCAAATTTATTCCATTTCCCATTAACATTAATTATTCGACCAATCAAAGAACCTGTCCTACAGCCAATAAATTAATTGGACCGATACGAATGTTTTTTAATTTCCGTTCGAACGACTCCGTCTCAACACGTTTTGCCTTAGACGCGAATTTATTGCGTTAGGCACTTGAAATTCAAGCTCCCCGAACTTCGAAGCTTCGAAACGAGTAAAAAGAGAAAAAATCACGTCACGCCAATCATTTTGAGCTCAAAGTCTATTTCTGTTCTTAATGCCTGTGTCTATCGCGTTGAGACGTTTGTGGTCCTCTCTCTCTCACTCCCTCCCCCTCCCCCCTTGCCATACACTCCTGATCTTTATTAATCGACGAGTCGTCCTTCGTGCAAGGATTCCATTGACATTGAGAGTCTCGCAACACAAAGTTGCTACTTTGATTGGGGCGAAGTCGGGGCTCGGGTTCGAGAGAATCCGCATTCCCTTTTTTTTTCCTTTATTGTTCCTTTCAATTCTCGTTCTCTTCGTAATAACATGGCGTTTCTCACACGCAATAGGCTCGTTATGCGCGACTCACCTGGGCTATACAGCCATTCTGCTGTACTGACGTCGCTCATGATGGCCATCGTCTGGTAGATGCGTGTCGTCGTTCCATATTGCAAGAGAGCGTAAACAGGCCTGTACGAACATCAGCGTTAACGCAACAGTTTACATACATACTCACATATATATATATGTGTGTGTGTGTGTGTGTGTGTGTGTATAAGCATGATGAATCATTTTATTTATTAATATGTATTTAGATGAAAATATAATAGTCAAAATAAATATATATTAAGAAATTATATTAGATGTAGTAAAAAGAAATCGATCATTTTTGCCTTCAATTTCATGCAAAAATAATCGACTTTTTACTACACTTAATATATTTATAATGATCTATAATGACGAAAAAAAATAATAATTTATAGATATCACACACCGATATTTGTGTGTGATCACATGTTTATAAATTATTTCCATTTTACATAAAAATTATTTTTCGACATGTACAATAATTACTCACATTATACCACATTTTCCGAGGGTACGGGGAAACTGTGGAAAACCCGTACCTGTATATTATATTTCTCCAATTCTCTGGTGCACAGACTCTAAGGGGTCTTCTCACTTTAGACGCTAAAAAGGCTATTTTCATAATTTTTTTATAGGTTTATATTATAAAGATTGATATAAAAGTTGTTACACTTAATAAATACACTTTCGAAATACATTAAACAATTTTTTGAAATGTATTTATGTAACCCTACCAAACTTTAAACGCGTTTTTTTCGAAACGACGTTTTTCGACGGCTTGTTGATAAAATCTTCGAAATTACTGAACCGATCCTTATGAAATTTTAACCACATATTTGTTACAACTACAGCTATAGCGCATAACAAGGATTTTTTAAATTTTGATATTTACTATTTTTTGCCAAAAACGGTAAAAGAAACACGTTTTTTTTGTTTTTTTGGAAAAATGTTCGTCATTTTGTTATTTTTGCAAATATCAAAGATTGTATGATATGCGCTATAACCATTAACATACTGAATCTAAAACCGTTTGATTTTTTTTGTTTCGGAAGATCCGTCTCCGACATTTCATAAACAGCGCAGAACTACAATTTTTAAAGGACATTATTTTTAACTACCATTGTCGTCTATAAATAGTGACTTTAGGGGTAAGGCCACTGTAACGGCCCAAAAAAAAAGGTTTTTGCACTAATTTTTTGCTCCCGAAATTGAAGGTATTTGAAAAAAAAACTTTGAATGGTGTTATCGGGCATACATTAAACTTTATTATAAAATTTGTTTACAGTAAAAAAAAAACAAAATGGCGGTTCCACAGCCATCTTCCCGGGACATGTTTTGCTTCCAGGGCTCCGCGGCACGCAGCACCACTGGTGCACTTTTGAATCTAGAACAAAAAAAAAAACCATTAATCTAGAGGGCTATAGCTAGAGAATGTCGATCGGATTTTAAAAAGTATCAATTTTTGTGGATTTGGCGTGCGTTTGAAAAAAAAAATTGGTTTTTGACGAAAAAAACGGCAAGTTTTTTGTTAATAAAAAATCAATAAATAAAGTTCTTGAAAATTCCGATCGACATTCTCAAGATAATGTAAATGTTCACATCTGGTTAAAATTTCAAAAATAATAAGTAAAAATTGGTTCTGGCCATCTGGTTAAAATTTCCGATCGGTGATTTTTGACGAAAAAAACGGCAAGTTTTTTGTTAATAAAAAATCAATAAATAAAGTTCTTGAAAATTCCGATCGACATTCTCAAGATAATGTAAATGTTCACATCTGGTTAAAATTTCAAAAATAATAAGTAAAAATTGGTTCTGGCCAATCTGGTCAAAATTTCAATAATAATAAGTAAAAAAAATGAAAATTGTTCGAGTTATGCTGCGTGCCATTTTGAAAAACCATGTTTCGAGAAAAACGCGTTTAAAGTTTTGCGAATAGTTTTTTATTGGAAAAAATTAAAAAAAAGAAGTTAAAAGGATTTAAACTATTTTTTAAGCCAATAAAAAAAAATCGATTTTTCAAAAAATTTACAGTGGCCTTACCCCTTAAATAAATACAATTTAAAAAAATGTATTTCGAAAGTGTATTTATTAAGTGTTCCAACTTTTATATCAATATCTATGATATAAACGTATCAAAAAATTAATGAAAATAGCCCTTTTTAGCGTCTAAAATGAGAAGATCTCTTAATTCAAGTATCTACACGAAGGCACCATTGGAAGGCTACACATTGCTGCTTAACTCGAAGTACCGCCAGAGCCGAACTTCGACCGCTCATCAACCCAAACAAAATTTTCTAAAAAAGCAAAATAAAGATAAATTTGTCCTCTTTAAAACGCCGCTTGGGAAATTCAATTATCTTTATTTTTTATTCCGCTATCTGACTTTTAGTGCGGTAAGAAATGTCGTGTACCTAAACTTTTGGCCGGCAGTGTATATATGTAAAAATATGTATGTGAGAAAGTACATTTCGGGACTACGACAAACTTAGGGATAATCATAGAAAGTACTTTTCGTTTGCGAATTGGCGAAACTTCGATCGGTCATATCCCAGCCGCTAATTAACCGTTTGGGATTGATAACCCTATTTGAGAAAAAGATTTTAACTGACGTAGAGAATGCGTGTGAAATGATTACGCAAAAATCATGTAAATCGACAACGAAAGGGGTAAGTCATACATCAAGGCACACACATCAACGCGTATGTCTCTTTATACGAGATTATTTTGAAATAAATTATATATTTATAATTTATCATATTTACCGCAATCATTATAAAACTCTTTTATTCATATATATACAAAGTTTTATTTTATTTTCTCGACCAAACGACATCAATTTCAAGGACGGGACGAAGTTATCTGAAAAAAAGTAAAGAAAAATAAAACAGTTGTATCATTCGAGCCTCGATAACCTCGAGAGATGGGATCCGACACACCGCATACTCGGGTTGTTATCAGTCGGAGGCGTTTATTTCGTGTCAATGACGGGGAACCGCGTCGATCGAGCTTGTTACGCGTACGGGTTTGCGCGTGCGGACGTGAAATTATGTGTGCGCACATCTCCATTTAGACTCGCGATGCAGTGCGACCCTTCTTGGCTGAATAACAGAGGGTCTTTGTACCCGTAATCTTTTCATTCGGCACTCCCACACGCATTTGCAAATCCGTCGCTTTTCAAGCGCTCGCGTTTCTCTCTCTCTCTCTCTCTCTCTCGCTCTCTCTCCGATTTCTACCGTTGTAATCTTGATGCCCGTGACTTCTTTTTTTATGGTTCCCTACACGGTGCTTTTTTTAATGGACCGCGGGCCGCTGATGCTTTTTTCTGACATGTTCTAATTCCTTGGTACTTACATCGACTTTTATCGTTGCTCTCGAGACTTTAATCGTATGCCCCCCCCTCCCGGTTCTCTCACTCTCGCGATATCACAATCTTTTCCTCTTGTTGTCGTTCTTATCGTTTGTTACGTACCTTTTTGGGAATCTCTCTTTTGCGAGAGCGTCCTCTCTCTCTCTCTCTCTTTTTGGTTCTACTTCTCCCTCTCCCTTTTTTGTCACACTGCCGCTGCTGTTTGCCTCTTCCTATCTCTTTCTGCCTCTTTCTCTCTCGTACTGTTTGCTATTT
>OZ023317.1:56060125-56065125 GCA_964007375.1 Ophion obscuratus
CGCAAAGTGAGGCGGGGTCACCAAGTTTGGCGAAACAGCGTGTTAAGCGAGTCGAGGGAGCAAGTTACGGAGGCAAGGAGTGCGGACCGGGGCGGGAGGAGCGCCCGGGCCGTCGATCGAGAGCAGCAGCATCGGCGGCGATGACGGCGGTGGCGGTGGCGGCGGAGGAGTGGCGTCTACGTCTGCGACCTTGGTTGGGGTCGCTTCAAGGTCGAGCCTCGCGCGCCGCCGTCTCCCCCTGCGGGCCCGCACACTGCGTACGCATTCGCCCTCCCCCCGCGTTTTCCGCTCGCCGCGACGTTTCTAACTCTCTCGCTCTCTGTAATGCGCGGCTACTTGCTCCTCTCGATGCTTCCCCGGCGCTCTTTTTTTCTTCTCTATACACCCTCGTTGTTGTACTACTCGCGATTTTACTCGCGCCTTCCCAACGGGATCAATGCCAGGGTCAATGTCACCAACAACGAGTCCAATACACTCTCTGTTTCGTCTACCCGCCCGCGCACTTTCGCAATTTCCATGTATCCGGAGGGAGAGAGAGAGAGAGAGAGAGAGAGAGAGAGAGAGAGAGAGAGATAGAGAGAGAGAGAGAGAGAGAGCACTTCCTCAGGCTTATTTAGTTCACGATGACGTCACTCCATCCCTTACGTCTTGCATGTGACGAGTGTAAATATATATTGCGTATAAACAGCAAATTTTAAGCCGACTTTAGAACGGGGAGTTGGAGAAGAGCTGGGGGGGGGGGGGGGAATATAAGTCTTCAATCTGTCAATGCAACGTCAAATATCTCCCATTCCAAAGTATAAAAAGTAATTTTTAAACATCCTTCGTTATTCACTTCTAGGGACTTTAGAGTACATCTAGTAACTTTCTGTTGCTGTGGGGAAAATAGCTCCGATTCAGTCTCTAGGGCGAAGATAGAGTAATTAGTGCAAGACGGATCGTTTTTTTTCTTCGAAAATGGAACTTTCGGTTTTATTGAGGACCGAGGCTGAGTGCGGTGAACGATAAAGTTTGCTGCGCACTCCGGTGCACTGAGCAATAACCTTCTTATCGATTGCGAACGAACCGGAAGTTCCGACCGATAACGACATTCGAGAGATTAACGTTTGTTTTATTCAATTGACGCATTTGTAATCGTTGAATTGATTTATTCTATATTGCAGATTTGTTCGAATTCAAATTGTTCATAATAATTGATATTTTTTATCGTTCCGGTGATGATTATTATTATTGATATTATCATTATTTATTATTATTTAGACTTTTATATTATTAAATGGAATTAAATATCAATTATATTGATATTACATATTATTATGATTGTTATAATTGTTGGGTTTGGGTAACATTGCCCTGAAGAAACTCGGGCGGGTTTCTTTTTTTTCCTGCGTCGCTCCCGGCCGGTCATTCCCAACGGGGGGAATTACCCAAAGGCTCTCTCTCTCTCTCTCTCTCTCTCTCTCTCTCTCTCTCTTCTAGACTTTTACTCCGATTGACTTCAAACTTTGGGAGCACATTCTAGACATATTGTACTATTAAATAACAAAATTTGAAAAAAAATGGAATTTTTTAAATTTTCATACCCACGTAACCCCTCAATGCAGCGCCCAATTGCTTCCTTGAGCTCCGGAATGGTGTGTGGATCATTGGCATACACTTTTCCTTTCAGAAAACCCCAACAAAAGAAGTCTAATGGCGTCAAATTGCACAATCTTCGTGGCCAATCCTCGCCGCGGTACGAGATAACACGATCATGAAACTGGGTCTGCAATAATTATGCAGAAACGATGCAGCAAATAACAATTTCTATGCGTTGCTCGATTGTGTAATTCTCCATGACTAAACCTCAATACTTCCTGATGCCAGTTATAGAAGATTAGTACTCTATGTTCGCTACAAAAGAAAATTGTGCGCAATGTGCAAAATTTCAGAGCATTTTGAGAGACCCTTTATGTTATACCGGGTGTCTCATTTTGATCTTATACCTGATTTATCTCGAAACATACTGCTCCGATCAAGTATCGAGTATAGTGAAGCTTTTAGGCAAATATGTCCAAAATTTGTACCGACCGATACTCAAGTATCGAGTAGCGAATTTTTTTTCGCTACTCGCTGCATTTGTATCGAGTAGCGATTTTTTTTCGCTACTCGCTACATTTTGATCGAGTAACGAAATTTTTTTCGCTACTCGATAAACTTGTATCCGTAGAAAAATTTTGCTCCTCGATACTTGCTTTTCGATTTTGTGAAATTTCAGTCAGCCATCGATTTTCACAAATTTTTCAAAAGCATTGGTCGAAAAAATTCGGAAAATTTGTAGTTCTTCTGTAAACTTCTTTTTTAGGCCAATCCTATGGCAATTGTTCTGTAAAGCACGAATCACATTGACTTTTCATCGAAATCTCGAAAATTCAATATTAAAACACGAAAAAACAATTCTCGATTTTTCGTAAAATTATGCTTCTATTCAAACGACTAATTATTTTTTCTAATGCGACTTGGAACACGAGAATCGGATCATTTTTTGATTCTCGGCGAATTTTCAAAGTCAGTCATCGATTTTCACGATTCGGAAGGTAGTGCAAAGAAGTTCTCACTTCCGCGCTGTGTACTGTCTCCAATGCTACTGTTTGTATACAACAATCCATATTTTTTTGGTAAACAAGTATTTTTCTCAAATAACTTGAAAAAAAAACAGAATTTTGAAGAACGAAATCCGTGATTTGTTTGCGCATCCCATTTTGCCCCGGTCTCCCCTATATAAGATGAGCATCGATCTTGATTTTTTTTTTAATTTCACGTGCCGTTGTGTTGCCTATGATTAACTGTCGGTTATATATAGAGAGAAGAAGAAGGCGACAAGTGTCTGTGTTCGCCACTACCGTGCTATATCGGTATACCGATTTTTCGAACAAAATTTCGCTTACTCGATACATTTTCAGTACTTTCATACCGAAGTATCGAGTAGCCCGTACTGAAAAAAATGTAGCGAGTATCTTTTTTGTATCGAGATACAAAAGTATCGAGGTATGGACATCTCTGCTTTTAGGGTTCAAGGGGGGACGATACAATTTTTTTTTTAAATTTTGATCCAAAATTCAAAATAGCTACGTTAAGATGGCCGGAATGTTTTCTTCAAATGGAAACATGATTTTTTACCAAAAAAATTGTCAGGCCCAAACTAGCAACGTCTGTAGGAATTTTTTTGTATAACGTCCATAACTTTTACGTTAGAACATCATTTTTTACTTTTCCAGCGCTATCCAAGGTGTACCACGAGGAGGTGAAATCTTTAACATCCCAAGCGTAAGTTTGCATGAGTGCGAGTTTGGTTCGATTCGTTTGATAACGGAAAAAAGCCCCAACAACGATTAAGTCTATACGGCTCGCCACTTCCGTTATATCATTATTGAAAAAAAAAACATGTCGGCCATTTTAACGTCGCCATGGTGAATTTCTAACCAAAATAATTTTTTTTGAACGTCCCCCTTGGAACCCTAAAAGTTTCTCTATACTCAATACTTGATTAGGACAATAGTTTTCGAGATAAATCAGGTGTAAGATTAAATGGGACACCCGGTATATTTTTTTCTCTGAATTTTTTAAACGTAGGGTCAAAAAGTTATAATACAACGGGCGGCTCGTTTTAATCTTGCACCGGATTTATCTCGAAAAATATCGCTCCGATGAAGTATTGAGTATAGTGAAACCTTGGGGATACAAAGGGGGATATCTGAAAACGAGTATTATTTTTGGTCCAAAATTTCAAACGACGACGGTGAGATAGCCGACATGTTTAAAAATATATATATAACAGATGTGACGAGCCGTAGAGAGCTAATCCTTGTTTGGGCTGGTTGTTTTTTTTTTGGTTATGTTAAAGATTTTACCACCTCGTGGTACATCCTGGATGGCGCTTAAATAGTAAGAATGGCATTCTAACCTAAAAACTATGGACTCTATAAAAAAAATCCTAGAAAAGTTGACCATTTCTTGGCGAATAAAAAAGTCATGTTTCCCTTTTTTTTAACAGGTCAGCGATCTTAAAGATGCTATTTTGAATTTTGAAGCAAAAAAGATTTTTTTAACGTCCCTCTTGGAACCCTAAAAGTGTCACTATACTCAATACTTTTTCGGAGCAGTATTTTTCGACACAAATCAGGTGTAAGATTGAAATGGGACACCCGGTAAATCCCATTGAATTACAATGCTACGTAATAATTGATACTATTATTATGCTTGTGATTATGACGATCATTATAATTCCTATTATTATCATATACTATTACTTTTACTGTTGTATATCATTGAACGAATTTTTAATATCAAATATATGGTAATACAAATTATTCATATATTGGACATTTTATTGAATTTGATTTTCCAATGATACTTCATATTATTATTATAATCATATTGTATTACACAATAATGCATATGTTATCATCATTTTATCATCGGCCATTTGAACATTAAATACTCTGAAGATCGTAAGTACTCGCGCACGTGGCCACAAATCTGAACGCTTTTTTCCCGCGACAATCGAATTGTAAAGAAATCTTCATTTTTCGTTTTTTGTTTCCCATGATTAATAATAATGCGGAAATAAACGACCGTGGGTAAAAAAACGTGGGACGTGAAACTTTTTCCTTTGAAGTTATGTACTTTACGAAAAATCGCGCGGTGTTTTTGTATCGAGGAGTTGTATTGGAGGACCCTGTGAATTGGGAGTACGTGTTTCACGCTACGGCGATAAGATATCAGCTGTCACGGAACCGGACAGAGAGAGAGAGAGAGAGAGAGAGAGAGAGAGAGAGAGAGAGAGAGAGAGAGAGAGAGAGAGCACAGAAAATTTATTCGGAGCTTAGACAAAAGAATTATGTGATGAAAAAAATCCATATTCAACGTACATAAAATATTCGCCCAAAAATGTAACTTCTATTAACTTTCTATTCCACAATAAAAACTAGAAACAATCTATTAATTTATTTGGAAAAATA